>JAKZJZ010001906.1:0-22958 GCA_022702705.1 Papilionanthe hookeriana x Papilionanthe teres
AAATTGACATTTTGGCCAAAAGTTGACATATTGGGTCAATGGGTTGGTTATTGGGTCAAGGTATAACAATTTTGACCAAAGTTGACTTTTTAGTCAAAAGTTAACCTATTGGTTAAATGGGTTGGTCATTGGGTCAGAAATTGACCATTTTAACTAAAGCTGACTTTTTGGTCAAAAGTTCTCCTATTGGGTCAATGGGTTTGTCATTGGGTCAAAGATTGACCATTTTGATCAAAGTTGACTTTTTGGTGAGAGATTGGCTTACTGGGTCAATTATTGGTCATTTGGTCAAAAATTAACTATTATGACCAAAATTGAATTTTTTGTCAAAAGTTAACCCATTGGGTCAATGGGGTGGTCATTGGATCAGGAATTGTCCATTTTAACCAAAGATGACTTTTGTCGAAAGTTGACTCTTCGGGTTAATGGGTTGGTCATCGAGTCAAGGATAGACCATTTTGACCAAAGTTAACTTTTTGGTCAGAGATTGGCTTACTAGGTTAATAATTAGTCGTTAGGTAAAAAATTGACTATTTTGTCCAAAATTGATTTTTTGGTCAAACATTGACCTACTGGGTCAATGTGTTGGTTGTTGGGTCAAAAATTGATCATTTTGACCAAAGTTGACTTTTTGGTCAAAAGTTTACCTATTGGGTCAATGGGTTGGTCATTGGGTCAAAGATTGATCATTTTGACCATAGTTGACTTTTTGGTCAGATATTGACTTATTGGGTCTAAAATTGGTCATTAGGTCGAAAAATGATTATTTTGACCAAAATTAAATTTTTTGTCGAAAGTTTACCCATTAGGTCAATTGATAATTGGCATTGGGTCAGAAATTGACCATTTTGACAAAAGTTGACTTTTTGGTCAAAAGTTGACCTATTTGGTCAATGAGTTGGTAATTGGGTCAAGATTTGACCATTTTGACTGAAGAAAACTTTTTGGTCAAAATTTGATATATTGGGTCAACGGGTAGGTCATTGAGTCAAAAATTGACCAAAGTTGACTTTTTGGTCAAAAGTTGACCTATTGGGTTAATGGGTGGTCATTAGGTCAAAAATTGACTATTTTGACCAAAATTGACTTTTTGGTCAAAAGTTGTCCTGTTGGGTCAATGTGTTTGTCATTGGGTGAAGGATTGATTAATTTGTCAAAAATTAACTTTTTGGTCAAAGACTGACTTATTTGGTCATTAATTGGTCATTAGGTCAAAAATTGATAATTAAAAATTTTTATAATTAAATTATATTTATAAATAATATACTATACTTAAAAAGTTTAAAATTAAAAATAATATTATATAAAATTATATAAATATACATATATATAAATATATATATATGAATATATATATATATATATATATATATATATATATATATATATATATATATATATAAATTTATATATTTATATATAGCTATATATATTTTTATTTATAATTCACTAAACTATTAAATATTTTTATAATTAAATTATATTTGTAAATAACAAACTTTACTTAAAACATTTAAAATAAAAAAATAATTATATATATATTTTTATTTATAATTTATTTTGCAATTAAATATTTTTATAATTAAATTATATTTATAAATAATATACTATACTTAAAATATTTAAAATTAAAAAAGAATATTAAATAAATTTATATATATATACGTAAAATATTTATTTATTTATAATTTTGTTAACTATTAAATTTTTTTATAATTAAATTATATTTACAAATAATATACTATACGTAAAATATTTTAAATACAAAAATAAAATTAAATAAATTTATATATATACATATATATATATATATATATATATATATATATATATATATATATATATATATATATATATATATATATATATATATATATATTTATACATACCTATATATATTTTTTAAATTATTATTTTTTTAATTATTAAATATTTTTATAATTAAATTGTCTTTATAAATAATATGGTATTAAGTTATATTATATTGTATATGTATTTATAGATATGTTATATATATTTATTAATTGTATTTATACGGATATATTTATTTATTAATAATTTATTTAACTATTAAATATTTTTATAATTAAATTATATTTATAAATTATATACTATACTTAAAATATTTAAAATAAAAAATAATATTAAAGAAATTTATATATATATATATATATATATATATATATATATATATATATATATATATATATATATATATATATACCTCTATATACATATATATATTTATAATTAAATTAATTATTAAATATTTTTATAACAAAATTTTATTTATAAAATAATATACTATACATAAATATTTTTATATAAATTCATATATACATATAAATATATATATTTATATATACACATATATACTTATTTATTTATAAATTACTTAACTATTAAAATTTTTTATAGTTAAATTAAATTTATAAATAATAGAATATACTTAAAATTTTGAAGATAAAAAAATAATACTAAATATATATATTTTTTATTTATAATTTACTTAACTATATTTTTCTATTTATAATTAAATTATATTTATAAATAATATTCTATACTTAAAACATTTAAAATATAAAAAATAATTTTACATAAATATATATATATATATATATATATATAGACATATATATTTATTTATTTATAATTTATTTAACTATTAAATATTTTTATAATTATATTATATTTTTAAATAATATACTATACTTAAAAAATTTTAAAAAAATAATATTAAATATATATATATATATATATATATATATATATATTAAATAATTATATATATATAAATAAATTAAAAATATATATATATATTTATTTATTTATAGTTTTTTTAACTATTAAATATTTTAATAATTAAATTATATTTAAAATAATATACTATACTTAAAATATTTACAATAAAATAATAATATTATATAAATTTATATATAAATAAATAAATATATATATATATATATATATATATATATATATATATATATATATATATATATATATATATATATACAATATTATATAAATTTATATATAAATATATATTTATTTATATATAAATTTATATAATATTGTTATATATATATATATATATATATATATATATATATATATATATACATGTATATATACATTTATTTATTTATTTATCATTTTTTTAACTATTAAATAATTTTATAATTAAATTATATTTATTAATAATATATTATACTTAAAATATTTAAAATAAAAAAATAATATTAAATAAATTTTTTAATATATTGATATATATTTATGTAACTTTATATATATTTTTTTATTTATAATTTTTATGATTATTAAATTATTATATAATTAAATTATATTTATAAATAATATTCTATACTTAAAATATTTAAAATAAAAAAATAATATTAAATAAATTTTTTTATATATAAATATATATTTTTGTACCACTTTCTATATATATTTTTATTAATAATTTTCTTAATTATTAAATATTTTTAAATATAAATTATATTTATAAATAATATACTATACTAAAAATATTTAAAATAAAAAAATATTATTATATATATATATTTATATATACATATATAAATTTATTTATTTATAATTTATTTAACTATTAAATATTTTTATGATTAAATTATATTTTTAAATAATATACTATTCTTAAAATATTTAAAATAAAAAAAATTATATTAAATAAATTTCTTTATATATATAAATATATATTTATGTACCTAGAGATATATATTTTTATTTATAATTTTCTTAATTATTAAATATTTTTATAATTAAATTATATTTATAAATAATATACTATACTTAAAATATTTAAAATAACAAAATAATTATATATATATTTTTTAATATATATATATATATATATTTAATTATATATATATTTATATATACAGATATAATTTTTTTTTATAATTTATTTAACTATTAAATATTTTATGATTAAATTATATTTTTAAATAACATAATATACTTAAAATATTAAAAAAATAATATTAAATAAATATTTATATATATACAGATATTTATATATACCTATATATATATTTTATAAAAAAATATTAAGAAAATAAATATATATAAAAGAATGCTAATATATATTTATTTATTTATCATTTTTAAAACTATTAAATAATTTTATAATTAAATTATATTTATTAGCAATATATTATACTTAAAATATTTAAAATAAAAAAAGAATTCTAAATAAATTTTTTTATATATATAAATATATATTTATGTTCCTCTATATATATATTTTTATATATAGTTTTTTTAATTCATAAATATTTTTATAATTAAATTATATTTATAAATAATATACTTTACTTAAAATATTTAAATTAAAAAATATATTTTACATATACCTATTTATATTTTTTTATTTATAATTTATTTAATTATTAAATATTTTCATAATTAAATTATATTTATAAATAATATACTATACTTAAAATATTTAAAATGAAAAAATAATATTATATAAATTTATATATATATATATATATATATATAATTATTTATATATACCGATTCATATATTTTTATTTATAATTTATTTAATTATTAAATATTTTTTAATTAAATTAAATTCATAGATAATATACTATACTTAAAATATTTAAAATAAAAAAATAATATTAAATAAAATTAAAAATATATATATCTTTATATATACATATATATATATATATATATATATATATATATTTTTATTTATAATTTATTTAACTATTAAATATTTTTATAATTAAATTATATTTATAAATAATATACTATACTTAAAATATTTAAAATAAAAAAAATAATATTATTTAAATTTATACATATATATATACTTATACATATTTATATTTATTTATTTATAATTTTTTGACTATTAAATATTTTCATAATTAAAGTATATTTAAAAATAATATACTATATTTAAAATATTTAAAATAAAAAAATAATATTATATAAATTTATATATATATATATATATATATATATATATATATATATATATATATATATATATATATATATATATATATATATATATATATATATATATATATATATATATATTATTTATAATTTAATTAATTACTAAATATTTTTTTTATTAAATAATATTTATAAATAATATACCATACTTAAAATGTTTATAATAAAAATAATATTTTATATATATATATATATACATTTATTTATAATTTATTTAATTATTAAATATTTTTATAAATAAATTATATTTGTAAATAATATACAATACTTTAAATAATTAAAATAAAAAATAATATTATATAAATTTATATATACAGTATATATGTATATATATATATAAATATATATTTATATTTATATATAAATATATTTATTTATTTATTTAAAATTTATTTAACTATTAAATATTTTTATAATTAAATTATATTTATAAATAATATACGATACCTAAAAAAATTAAAATAAAAAAATAATATAAATATATATATATATATATATATATATATATATATATATATATATATATATATATATATATATATATATATTTATATATACCTATATATATATTTATTTATAATTTACATAACTATTAAATATTTTACAATTAAATTATATTTATAAATAATAAACTATACTTAAAACATTTAAAATAAAGAAATAATTTTATATGTGTTGTTTATGCTTTGTTTTTGCTATGTTTGGTTAGGGTTTACAGGTTGTTGTGTGTTTTTTCCGTTTTGCATCGCGTCGAGTTGTTCTTTGAAAGGAGGAACCGTTATGGGTGCGATCATCGTGTTGTTTTGTTTAGTTATTGTTAGGGATCATCCTTCCCTCCTTTTTTGTACTGTTTTTCCTATTTCAACACGAAAGGAGCCACGAGTAGCTCTTTCTTCAAAATATATATATATATATATATATATATATATATATATATATATATATATATATATATATATATATATATATATATTTATTTATTTAGTTATTTATAATTTTGTTAACTATTAAATATTTTTATACTTAAATTATATTTAAAAATAATATACTATACTTAAAATATTTAAAATAAAAAATAATATTAAATAAATAAATATATATATATATATATATATATATATATATATATATATATATATATATATATATATATATACCTATATATATTTTTTTATTTATTATTTTTTAATTATTAAATATTTTTATAATTAAATTGTATTTATAAATAATATGCTATACTTAAAATATTTAAAATAAAAAAATAATATTAAATAAATTTATATATATAAAAAATAGTATTATATAAATAATATTATTTATATAAAATAATATTATATAAATAATAAAATAAAAAATATTATTATATATATTTATTTATATATATATATTTATATAAACATATATAAATTTATTTATTTATAATTTATTTAACTATTAAATATTTTATGATTAAATTATATTTTTAAATAATAAACTATACTTAAAATATTTAAAATAAAAAAATAATATTAAGTAAATGTATATATCTATATATATATTCATATATACATATATATATATATATATATATATATATATATATATATATATATTAAATAAAAAAATACTATTAAATAAATAAATCTATATATATAAATAAATAAATAAATATATATATATATATATATATATATATATATATATATATATATATATATATATATATATACTATACTTAAAATATTTATATATAACTATATATTTTTTTTATTTATAATTTATTTAATTATTAATTACTTTTTAAATTAAATTAAATTTATAAATTATATACTATAGTTAAAACATTTAAAAAAAAAATAATATTTTATATATGTGTATATATATATATATATAATTATATATATATTTGATTATAATTAATTTAATTATTAAATATTTTTATGATTAAATTATATTTACAAATAATACACTATACTTAAAATTTTTAAAATAAAAAAATAATATTAAATTATTTATTTATTTATAATTTTTTAAACTATTAAATATTTTTATAATTAAATTATATTTATAAATAATATACTATACTTAAAATATTTAAAATAAAAAAATAATTTTATATAAATATATATATATATATATATAAACACGCATATATATTTATTTATTTATAATTTATTTAACTATTAAATATTTTTATAATTAAATTATATATATAAATAATATACTATACTTGAAATTTTTGTATATATATAAATATATATTTATGTTCCTCTATATATATATTTTTATATATAATTTTTTTTATTAATAAATATTTTTATAATTAAATTATATTTATAAATAAAATACTTTACTTAAAATATTTAAATTAAAAAATATATATTTTATATATATGTAAATTTATGTAAATTTATGTATGTATATATATATATATATATATATATATATATAAATTTATATAATATCTATATATATTTATATATAAATTCATATTAATATATACCTATATTTATTTTTTTTACATTTTATTTAATTATTAAAAACTTTTATGATTAAATTATATTTATAAATAATATACTATATTTAAAATATTTAAATTTAAAAAATAATATTTTATATATATGTAAATTTATCTATATATATATATAGACACACACACACATAAAATTACATATATATATTTATGTATGTATACATAAATCTACCAATTCATTAACCAAATAGGTCAACATTTGACCAAAAAGTCAACTTTAGTTAAAATGGACAATTTTTAACCCAATGACCAACCCATTGACACAATCGGTCCACCTTTGACCAAAAAGTCATCTTTGGTCAAAAAGATCAATTCTTGACCCAATTACCAACTCATTGACCAAATACGTCAACTTTTGACCAAAAGTCAACTTTGGTCAAAATAGTCAATATCTAACCTAATGACCTCCCGTTGACCTAATAGGTTAACTTTTGACCAAAAATTCGATTTTGGTCAAAATAGATCAACTTTCGACCAAAAAGTAATCTTTGGTCAAAATGGCCCATTTCCGACCCAATGACCACCCTGTTGACCGAAAGACTCAACCCATCGACCTGATAGGTCGGTTTTCGACCAAAAAATAAATTTTGGTTAAAATAGTTAATTTTAAATCTAATGACCAATTATTTACTCAATAAGTTAATCTCCGACCAAAAGTCAACTTTGGTCAAAATATTTAATCATTAACCTAATGACAAACCGATTGACTCAATAGGTCAACTTTTGACCAAATAGTCAATTTTGGTCAAAATAGTCAATTTTTGATTGAATGACGATCAATTGACCCAATAAGTCAACTTTTGACCAAAAAGTCAACTTTGGTCAAATGATATGTCAACTTTTGACCAATAAGTCAACTTTTGACCAAAATATGTCAACTTTTGACCAAAAAAGTTAATTTTAGTCAAAATGACTTCTAACATAATGACCTCCCCGTTGACCGATAGCTCAACTTTTGACCAAAAATTTAATTTTAGTCAAAATAATTAATTTTCGACCTAATGACCAAGATAGTCAATTTTTTGAATTAATGACCAATTATTGACCCACTAAGTCGATCTCTAACCGAAAAGTTAACTTTGGATGAAAATGGTCAAGATTGACTCAATGACAAACCCATCGCCTAATAATTTAAATTTTGACCAAAAAGTCAATTTTCGTCAAAATAGTCAATTTTGACCTAATGATCACCCATTGACCAAATAGGTCAACTTTTGACCAAAAAGTCAACTTTGGTCAAAATGATCAATTTTTGACCCAATGATCAACCCATTGACTAAATTGGTCAATTTTTGACCAAAAAGTCAACTTTTTAGGTTAAAATAGACAATTTTTTATCTAATGACCAATTATTGACCGATAAGTAAATCTTCGACCAAAAAGTCAACTTTGGTCATAATTATCAATCATTGACCTAATGACCAACCCATGACCCGATAAGTTAACTTTTGACGAAAAAGTCAACTTTGGTCAAAATGGTCAAACCTTGACCCAATAACCAACCCATTGACCTGATATATCAACCTTTGACCAAAAAGTCGATTTTGGTCAAAACGAGTTAAATTTTGACCTAATGACACCCCATTAACCAAATAAGTCAACTTTTGACAAAAAAATCAACTTTAGTCAAAATGATCGATTTTTGATCCAATGACCAACCCATTGTCCAAATTGGTCATATTTTGACCAAAAAGTCAACTTTTTAGTCAAAATAGATAATTTTTTACCTAATGACCAATTATTAACCCAATAAGTAAATCTTTGACCAAAAAGTCAACTTTGGTCATAATTATCAATCCTTGACCCAATAATCAACCCACTGACCCAATAATCAACCCACTGACGCAATAGATCGACTTTTGACTAAAAAGTCAATTTTGGTCAAAATAGTAAATTTTTGACATAATTACCAATCCTTGACCCAATAACCAATTCAATGACCCAATTTGTTAACTTTTGACTAAAAAGTCAACTTTGGCAAAATGGTTAATCCTCGACCCAATAACCTAACCTATTGACCGATAAGTCGACTTTTGACCAAAAAGTAAATTTTGCTCAAAATTGTCAATTTTTGACTCTACTAACTGCACTCATTGACCTAAATAGGTCAAATTCTGACCAAAAGACAACTTTGGTCAAAATTGTCAATCCTTAACCCAATGACCAACTCATTGACCCAATATGTTAACTTTTGACCCAAACGTCAATTTTGATTAAAATAGTCAATTTTTGACTTAATGACCAATTTTTGACCGAGTAAACCAATCTCTGACCAAAAAGTCAACTTTGGTTAAGTTGGTTAATCTTTGACCTAATGCCCAACCCATTGACCCAATAGGTCATCTTTTGACCAAAAAAGTCAACTTTGGTCAAAATGATCAATCCTTGACCTAATGACCAACCCATTGGCCTAATAGAGTCAACATTTGACCAAAAGTCAATTTTGGTCAAAATAAATAATTTTTGGATTAATGACCCAATAAGTCGAAGCTCGACCAAAAAGTTAACTTTGGTCAAAATGGTCGATCCTTGATCCAATGACAAACTCATTGACTGATTAAGTCGACTTTTGACCAAAAAGCTAATTTTGGTCAAAATAGATGATTTTTTAATTAATGACCAATTATTGACCCAAAAGTTAATCTCCGACCAAAAAGTGAACTTTGGTCAAAATGGTCAATCCTTGACCCAAGGACAAACCAATGACCCAATATTTTTATTTATAATTTATTTAATTATTAAATATTTTTATAATTAAATTATATTTATAAATAATATACTATACTTAAAACATTTAAAATAAAAAAATAATATTATATATATATATATATATATATATATATATATATATATATATATTTATATATACATATATTTTCATTTTTATTTATAATTTATTTAACTATTAAATATTTTTCTATTTAAATTATATTTATAAAAAATATACTATACTTAAAATATTAAAAATAAAAAAAATAATATTATATATATATATATATATAATTTTTTTAACTATTAAATATTTTTATAATTAAATTATATTTAAAAATAATATATTATACTTAAAATATTTAAAATAAAAAATATTATTATAAAAATTTATATATAAAAATATATATATTTGTATATACACATATATATTTATTTATTTATAATTTATTTAACTATTAAATATTTATATAATTAAATGAAATTTATAAATAATATACTTATACTTAAAACATTTAAAATAAAAAAATAATATAATATAAATTTATATATATATATATAAATATATTTATATATTGATATATATATATATATATATATATATATATATATATATATATATATATATTATAATTTATTTAATTATTAATTATTTATATAATTAAATTATATTGATAAATAATATACTATACTTAAAATATTTAAAACAAAAAAATAATATTAATCCTTGACCCAATGACCAATCTATTGACCCAATAGGTCAACTTTGACCAAAAAATCAATTTTGCTCAAAATTGTCGATTTTCGACCTCTTGACCGCCACATTGATCTAAATAGGTCAAATTTCGACCAAAAGACAACTTTGGTCAAAATAGTCGATCCTTAACCCAAAGACCAACTCATTGACCCAATAGGTCAACTTTTCGACCAAAAAGTCAATTTTAATTAAAATAGTCAATTTTTAACTTAATGACCAATTTTTGACCCAGTAAACCAATCTTTGACCAAAAAGTCAACTTTAGTCAAGATGGTTAATCTTTGACCTAATGCCCAACCCATTGACCCAATATGTGATCTTTTGACCAAATAGTCAACTTTAGACAAAATGGTCAATCCTTGACCCAATGACCAACTCATTAGCTTAATATGTCAATATTTGACCAAAAAGTCAATTTTGGTCAAAATAAACAAATTTTGAATTAATGACCCAATAAGTCAATCTCTGACCAAAAAGTTAACTTTGGTTAAAATGGTCAATCCTTGATCTAATGACAAACCCATCGACCCAATAGATCGACTTTTAACCAAAATGTCGATTTTGGTCAAAATAATCAATTTTTGAATTAATGACCAATTATTGACCTAATAAGTTAATCTGCGACAAAAAAGTGAACTTTGGTCAAAATGGTCAATCATTGTCCTAATGACAAACCCATTGACCAAATATTTTCACTTATATTTTATTTAATTATTAAATATTTTTGTAATTAAATTATATTTATAAGTAAAATACTATACTTAAAACATTTAAAATAAAAAAATAATATTATATATATATTTATATATATATGCGTATATTTATATTTTTATTTATAATTTATTTAACTATTAAATATTTTTATATTTAAATTATATTTATAAATAATATACAATACTTACAATATTTCAAATAAAAAATAATATTATATAAATATATATATATATATATATATATATATATATATATATATATATATATATATATATATATATATATATATATATTATTTTTTTAACTAATAAAAATTTTTATAATTAAATTATATTTAAAAAATATATATTATACTTAAAATATTTAAAATAAAAAAATAATATATATATATATATATATATATATATATATATATATATATATATATATATATATATATATATATATATATATATACATATATATATATAGAAACATATATATTTATTTATTTATAATTTATTTAACTATTAAATATTTTTATAATTAAATTAAATTTATAAATAATATACAAAACTTAAAATATTTAAAATAAAAAATAATATTAAATAAATTTATATATACATATATAAATATATTTATTTATATAAACTTATATATATATTTATTTGTAATTTATTTAATTATTAAATATTTCTATAATTAAATTATCTTTATAAATAATATACTATACTTAAAACACTTAAAATAAAAAATAATCTTATATATATATATATATTTAATTTATTTAACTCGTTAAATATTTTTAAAATAAAATTATATTTATAAATAATATAATATACTTAAAATATTTAAAATAATATATATATATATATATATATATATATATATATATATATATATATATATATATATTTATTTATTTATTTGTTTGTTTATTTATTTAGTTATTTATAATACATATATATATTTGTTTATTTATTTAATTATTTATATGTTTTTCAACTATTAAATATTTTTATAATTAAATTATATTTAAAAATACTATACTATACTTAAAATATTTAAAATAAAAAAATTATTTTATAAATTTATATATATATATATATATATATATTATTTTTTTTAAATATTAAATAATTTTATAATTAAATTATATTTATTAATAATATATTATACTTAAAATATTTAAAATAAAAAAATAATATTATATAAATATATAAATATATAAATATATAAATATATATATATAAATATATATATATATATATATATATATATATATATATATATATATATATATATACCTATATATTTATTTATTTACAATTTATTTAATTATTACATATTTTTATGATTAAAATATATTTATAAATCATATACTATACTTAAAATATTTAAAATAAAAAATAATTATATATATATATATATATATATATATATATATATACTATATATATATATATATTTATTTATATTTTATTTAACTATTATACTATATTTAAAATATTTAAAATAAATTAATAATTTTATATAAATTTATGTATATATATATATATATATATATATATATACACACATATTTATTTATTTATTTATAATTTATTTTAGTATTAAATATTTTTATAAGAAAATTATATTTATAAATAATATACTATACTTAAAATACTTAAAATAAAAAATTGATATTAAATAAATTTATTTATATATATATATATATATATATATATATATATATATATATATATTTATTTCTTTATATATACCTAAATAGATATTTATATAAACCTTTGTATATTTTTATTTATAATTTTTTTAATTATTAAATATTTTTATAAATAAATTATTTTTATAAAGAATACACTATACTTAAAATATTTAAAATAAAGAAAATAATATAATATAAATTTATATATATATACAAATTTATTTAATATTATCTTTTTTGTTTTAAATATTTTATCATTTCGGATGCTGAGAATGAATTACTCGCGGCTCCGTTTCGGTCGACTTTGGTAGGAAAATTCCTATACAGATACCCAAAATTGGAACTAATTCGGAGGGATTTCGAGCTTATGAAGTTAGTGGGTACATGGAAAGTAGGGTTACAAGATGGTAGGCTTATCCTAATTCAACTTTCTAACGATGAAGATTATACTCGGCTTTTTGCTTGCAGGATTTTGAGGATTGATAATCGAATTATGAAACTGCTTAAATGGTTCGTTGATTTCGACCCGCGAGCTGAATCCCCTACCATTTCGGTCTGGATACGTCTGCCCGGTTTGAAAGTTCATCACTTTAAGCCTCAATTTCTATTTTCAATTGCAGGGATTTTCGAGAAACCTCTACAGATTGATCCTCTTACCAAAGATTTAGATGGTTCCCAACTAATTACTGCTAGGTTTCTTATAGAACGATACATTACTCAATCCCTCTCTGATGAGATGTGGATTGGGTCCGCTCATAATGGGTATTGGGATAAGCCTATTCTTGAATGACACCCCTTATACTGTCCTCATTGTAGGATGTTTGGGCACAGTGCTGCTCAATGCTATCACTTGCACCCTGAGCTCAGGAGTGTTAGTATAGAGAAACCTAAAGCTGGTTCCATCCACATCAATCTTCATTTGGATCCCAGCACTATGGCTGTTGAGGTGCCTGGGAATATCGTTGAACATGACCTTGAGGGAGAAGGCTTGGTGGATGAGGGTGTTCATATGACCCCTCCTGTCATTGAAGAGCCGGTTCCCACTGTTGCTGAGGGTAGTATTAGGTTGAAGGGTATAATGGTAAACCCTTCCGTACCTTGTATCACTGATTCTGATAACTTTACTTCTGAGATCAATCAGGTTAATGATGTTAACGATGGGCTTTCTGTGCCTTTAGTGCATCTTGGGGTGGGTGTTGTGAGGCATATACATAAATTTAAATATTTATATATACATATATATATTTTTATTTACAATTTACTTAACTATAAAATATTTTTATAATTAAATTATATTTATAAATAATAAACTATACTTAAAAGATTTTAAAAAAAATTATTTTATATATATATATATATATATATATATGTATATTTATTTATAATTTATCTAACAATTAAATATTTTTATAAATAAGTTATATTTATAAATAATATACTATACTTAAAATATTTAAAATAAAAAATAATATTAAATAAATTTATATATATATATATATATATATATATATATATATATATATATATATATATATATATATATATATATATATATATACCTATA
This sequence comes from Papilionanthe hookeriana x Papilionanthe teres, assembly GCA_022702705.1. NCBI lineage: Eukaryota > Viridiplantae > Streptophyta > Magnoliopsida > Asparagales > Orchidaceae > Papilionanthe > Papilionanthe hookeriana x Papilionanthe teres. Next base: position 14,942 of record JAKZJZ010001906.1, read on the forward strand.
TATATATTTTTAATTATAATTTGTTTAATTATTAAATAATTTTATAACTAAATTATATTTATAAATAATATGCTCCACTTTAAAAATTTAAAATAAAATAATATATATAATTTATTTAATTATTAAATTTTTTTATATTTAAATTATATTTGTAAATAATATACAATACATCAAAAAATTTAAAATAAAAAAAAATAATTTTACACAAATATAAATATATATATTTATATATACACATATATATTTATCTATTTATAATTTATTTAACTATTAAATGTTTTTATAATTTAATTATATTTATAAATAACATACTATACTTAAAATATTTAAAATAAAAAAATAATATTATATAAATTTATATATATATATATATATATATATATATATATATATATATATATATATATATATATATATATATATATATTTTTTTAACTATTAAATATTTTTAGAATTAAACTATATTTAAAATAATATAGTATACTTAAAATATTTAAAATAAAAAAATATTGTTATATAAATTTATATATAAATATATATAAAAATATATAAATAAATATATATTTATATATATAAATATTATTTTATTTTTCATTTTTTTAACTATTAAATAATTTTTTAATTAAATTATATTTATTAAAAATATATTATACATAAAATATTTAAAATAAAAAATAATATAAATTTTTTATATATATATATATTTATTTTAATTTTATTAATTATTAAATATTTTTATATTTTAATTTTATTTATAAATAATATACTATACTTAAATTATTTTAAAAAAATAATATTATATATATATATATATATATATATATATATATATATATATATATATATATATATATATATATATATATATATATTATATATACGAGATATAAATTTATTTATTTATAATTTATTTTACTATTAAATATTTTTATGATTAAATTATATTATTAAATAATATACTATACTTAAAATATTTAAAATAAAAAAATAATATTATATAAATTTATATATATATATATATATATATATATATATATATATATATATATATATATATATATATATATATATATATATATATATATATATATATATATATATATATATATATATTTATATATACCTATATATACCTATGTAATTATTTATATTTTACTTAATTATTAAATATTTTTATAATTAAATTATATTAATAAATAATATACTTTACTTAAAATATTTTAATTTAAAAAATAATATTAGAAAAATTTATATATATATATATATATATATATATATATATATATATATATATATATATATATAGTTAATTATAATTTTGTTAACTGTTAAAAATTTTTATAATAAAAATATATTTAAAAATAATATACCTTACTTAAAATATTTAAATTTAAAAAATAATATTATTAAAATTTATATACACATATATATGTGTATATATATATATATATATATACATATATATTTATATTTATATATACATATATTTATTTATTTATTTATAATTTATTTCACTATTAAATATTTTTATAATTAAATTATGTTTATAAATAATATACTATACTTCAAAAATTTAAAATAAAAAAATAATATTATATAAAATTATATATATATATATATATATATATATATATATATATATACACACACACATATATATTTAATTATTTATAATTTATTTAACTATAAAAATACTTTATAATTAAATTATATTTATAAATAATATCCTATACTTAAAATATTTAAAATAAAAGAATAAAATTTAATAAATATATATACATTTGAATATGTATATATTTACACTTAAAATATTATATATATATATATATATATACATATATATATATATCTATTTTTTTTTATTTATCATTTTTTAACTATTAAATAATTTTATAAATAAATTTTATTTATTAATAATATATTATACTTAAAATAATTAAAATAAAAAAATAATATTAATAAAATTTTATTATATATATAAATATATATTTATGTACCTCTATATATTTTTTATATTTCTTATTTTCTTAATTATTAAATATTTTTATAATTAATTTATATTTATAAATAATATACTTTACTTAAAATATTTAAAATAAAAAAATAATATTATATAAATTTATATATATATATATATATATATATATATATATATATATATATATATATATATATATATATATGTATTTATATACCTATATATATTAATTTATATTTTGTTTAATTATTAAATATTTTTATAATTAGATTATATTTATAAATAATATACTTTACTTAATATATTTAAAATAAAAAAATAATATTAAATAAAGTTATATATATATATATATATATATATATATATATATATATATATATATATATATATATATATATTTATAATTTTGTTAACTATTAAATATTATTATAATTAAATTATATTTATAAATAATATACTATACTTAAAATAATTAAAATAAAAAATAATATTAAATAAATTTATATATATAAATTTATATATATACCTATAAATATTTTTAATTATAATTTATTTAATTATTAAATATTTATATAATATAATTATATTTATAAAAAATATACTATACTTTAAACATTTAAAAAAAAAGAATATTATATATATATATATATATATATATATATATATATATATATATATATATATATATAACTATATATATATTTATTTATTTATAATTTATTTAATTATTAAATATTTTTTTAGTTAAATTATTATTATAAATAATATACTACACTTAAAACATTTAAAATAAAAAATAATTTTACATAAATATAAATATATATACACACACACATATATATATATTTGTTTATAATTTATTTAACTATTAAATAGTTTTATAATTAAATTATATTTATAAATAATATACTATACTTAAAATATTTTAAAAAATATTATTAAATATATATATATATATATATATATATATATATATATATATATATATATATATATATATATATATATATATATGACACACACACACACACACACGTATATATATATATATATATATATATATATATATATATATATATATATATATATATATATATATATATATATATATATATATATATTCTTTTTTTAACTATTAAATAATTTTTTAATTAAATTATATTTATTAATAATATATTATACTTAAAATATTTACAATAAAAAAATAATATTAAATAAATTTTATTATATATATAAATATATATTTATGTACCTCTATATATATATTTTTCTTTATAAATTTTTTAATTATTAAATATTTTTATAATTAAATTATGTTTATAAATAATATACTATACTTAAAATATTTTAAAAAAATAAAATTATATATATATATATATATTTATAATTTATTTAATTATTAAATATTCTTATAATTAATTTAAATTTATAAATAATATACTATACTTAAAACATTTAAAATAAAAAAATAATATAATATAAATTTTTATGTATATATATATATATAACTATATATTTATATGTAGCTTTGTATATTTTTTTATTTATAATTTATTTAATTATTACTTATTTTTATAATTAAATTATATTTATAAATAATATACTATACTTAAAACATTTAAAATAAAAAAATAATATTATATATATATATATATATATATATATATATATATATATATATTTATAATTTACTTAACTATTAAATATAAATTATCAATCCATGACCTAATGCCCAAACCATTAGCACAGTAGGTCAACTTTTGACCAAAAAGTCAATTTTGATCAAAATAGTCTATTTTTGAATTAGTAACCAATTATTGACCCAATAGTCAATCTCTGACAAAAAAGTCAACTTTGGTCAAAATGGTCAATCCTTGACCCAATGACAAACTCATTAACTAAATAAGTCAACTTTCGACCAAAAAGACAATTTTGGTGAAAATAGTCATTTTTCGACCTAATGACCACCCTTTGACCCAATAGAGTCAACTTTTGAACATAAAGTCAACTTTGGTCAAAATGGTCAATTTTCGACACAATGACCAACCCATCGACCCAATAGATCAACTTTTCGACTAAAAAGTCATCTTCGGTCAAAATAGTCAATTCTTGACCCAATTACCAACTCATTGACCAAATAGGTCAACCTTTGACCAAAAGTCAACTTTGATCAAAATAGTCAATATCTGACCCAATGACCACCCCGTTGACCCAATAGGTTAACTTTTGACCAAAAAATCAATTTTGGTCAAAATTGGTTAACTTTTGACCAAAAAGTAATCTTTGGTCAAAATGGCCAATTTCTGACCCAATGACCACCCCATTAACCCAAAAACCAACCCATTGACCCAATAGGTCTGTTTTTGACCGAAAAGTAAATTTTGGTCAAAATAGTTAATTTTTGATCTAATGACCAATTATTCACTCAATAAGTTAATCTCTGACCAAAAAGTCAACTTTGGTCAAAATATTCAATCCTTAACCTAATGACAAATCCATTGACCCGATAAGTCAACTTTCGACCAAATAGTCGATTTTGGTCAAATAGTCATTTTTGATCGAATGACCACCAATTGACCTAATAAGTCAACTTTGGTCAAATGATAAGTCCACTTTTGACCAATAAGTCAACTTTTGACCAAAATAGATCAACTTCTGACCAAAAAAATTAATTTTAGTCAAAATGGTCAACTTCTGACATAATGACCTCCCCGTTGACCCAATGGCTCAACTTTTGACCAAAAATTTAATTTTGATCAAAATAATTAATTTTTGATCTAATGACCTAAATTGTCAATTTTTTAAATTAATGACCAATTATTGACCCAATAAGTCAATCTCTGACTAAAAAGTCAACTTTGGACAAAATGATCAATGATTGACCCAATGACAAACCCATTGCCCAATAAGTCAAATTTTGACCAAAAAGTCAATTTTGGTCAAAATAGTCAAATTTTGACCTAATGACCACTCATCGACCAAATAGGTCAACTTTTGTCCAAAAAGTCAACTTTGGTCAAAATGGTCAATTTTTGACCCAATGATCAACCCATTAACTAAATTAGTCAAATTTTGACCGAAAAGTCAACTTTTTAGGTCAAAATAGACAATTTTTGACCTAATGACCAATTATTGACCCAATATGTAAATCTCTGACCAAAAAGTCAACTTTGGTCATAATTATCAATCCTTGACCCAATGACAAATCCATTGACCCAACATGTCAACCTTTGAACAAAAAGACAACTTTAGTCAAAACGGTAAATCCTCGACCCAATAACTAACCCACCGACCCAATAGATCGACTTTTGTCCAAAAAGTCAATTTTGGTCAAAATAGTAAATTTTTTACATAATTGTCAATTATTGACCCAACAGGTCAACTTTTGAACAAAAAAGCTAATTTTGGTGAAAATTGGCAATTTTTGACCTAATGACTACCTCATTGACCCAAAAGGTCAACTTTTGACCAAAAAGTAAAATTGGGTCAAAATGGTCAATTTCTGACATAATGACCTAAATGTTAACTTTGGTGAAAATGGTTAATCCTTCATCCAATGACTAACCCATTGACCCAATTTGTTAACTTTTAACTAAAAAGTCAACTTTGGCCAAAATAGTTAATCCTCGACCCAACGACCAACCTTTTGACCTAATATGTCAACTTTTAACCAAAAAGTCAATTTTGCTCAAAATTATCAATTATTTTATCTACTGACCGCCTCATTGACCTAAATAGGTCAAATTTTGACCAAAAGACAACTTTGGTTAAAATTGTCAATCCTTAACCAATGACCAACCCATTGACCCAATATGTCAACTTTGACTAAAAAGTCAATTTTGATTAAAATAGTCAATTTTTGACCTAATGACCAATTTTTTACCCAGTAAACCAATCTCGATCCAAAAAGTCAACTTTGGTCAGAATGGTTAATCTTTGACCTAATGCCCAACCCATTGACTTAATAGGACATCTTTTGACCAAAAAGTCAACTTTGGTCAAAATGATCAATCCTTGACTCAATGAACAACCTACTGGCCTAATAGGTCAACATTTGACCAAAAAGTCAATTTCGGTCCAAAAAAATTTTGAATTAATGACCAATAATTGACCCAATAAGTCAATCTCTGACCAAATTTAGTCAAAATGGTCAATCCTTGATCCAATGACAAACCCATAAACCCAATAGGTCAACTTTTGACCAAAAAGCCAATTTTGGTCAAAATATTCAATTTTTGACAAATTGACCACCTATTGACCCATAGGTTAACTTTCGACCAAAAAGTCAACTTTAGTCAAAATGGACGATTTTTGAGCCAATGACTGACCCATTGACCCAATAGGTCATCTTTTGACCAAAAAAGTCATCTTTGGTAAAAATGGTCAACTTCTTGATCCAATTACCAACACAATGGCCATATATGTCAACTTTTGACCAAAAAGTCAACTTTGGTCAAAATGGTCAATTTCTGACCCAATGACCTCCCCGTTGACCCAATGGGTTAACTTTTGACCAAAAATTCAATCTTGGTCAAAATAGACAATTTTTGACCTAATGACCAATTAATGACGAAATAAGTCAATCTCTGACCAAAAAGTTCATTTTTGTCAAAATAATCAATCCATCACCCGATAACAAACACATCGACCCAACATGACAACCTTTGACCAAAAAGTCAATTTTGGTCAAAATAATCAATTTTTAAGCTAATGACCACCCATTAACCTAATAGGTCAACTTTTGACCAGAAAGTCAACTTGAGTCAAAATGGTATGTATATATATTTATAAATTTATATAATATTATTTTTTTATTTGAAATATTTTAAGTATAAGTATATTATTTATAAATATAATTTAAATATAAAAATATTTAATAGTTAAATAAATTATAAATAAAATATAAATATATATATAAATAAAAAAATAAATATATACATACATATATATATATATATAATAGTATTTTTTATTTGAAATGTTTAAGTATAGTATATTATTTATAAATATAAATTAATTATAAAAATATTTAATAATTAAATAAATTATAAATAAAAATATTGGGTCAATGGGTTTTTCATTGGGTCAAGGATTGACCATTTTGACCAAAGTTCACTTTTTGGTTAGAGATTAACTTATTGGGTCAATAATTGGTCATTAATTAGAAAATTGACTATTTTGACCAAAATTGGCTTTTTGGTCAAAAGTTGACCTATTGGGTCAATGGGTTTGTCATTGGATCAAGGATTGACTCATTTTGACCAAAGTTATCTTATTGGTAAGAGATTGACTTATTGGGTCATTAATTCAAAAATTATTTATTTTGATAAAAATTGACTTTTTGGTCAAATGTTGACCTATTAGGCCAATGGGTTGGTCATTGGGTCAAGGATTGAACATTTTGACCAAAGTTGACTTTTTGGTCAAAAGATGACCTATTGGGTCAATGGGTTGAGCATTATGTCAAAGACTAACCATCTTGACCAAAGTTGACTTTTTGGTTAAAGATTGGTTTACTGGGTAAAAAATTGGTCATTAAGTCAAAAATTGACTATTTTAATCAAAATTGACTGTTTAATCAAAAGTTGACCTATTGTGTCAATGAGTTAGTCATTGGGTTAAGGATTGACTATTTTGACCAAAGTTGTCTTTTGGTCAAAATTTGACCTATTTAGGTTAGTGAGGCAGTCAGTAAGTCAAAAATTGACAATTTTGAGCAAAATTGACTTTTTAGTCAAAAGTTAACCTATTGGGTCAATAGGTTGGTCATTGGGTCAAGGATTAACCATTTTGGCCAAAGTTGACTTTTAGTAAAAAGTTAACAAATTGGGTCAATTGGTTGGTCATTGGATGAAGGATTGAACATTTTCACCAAAGTTGACATTTAGGTCATTGTGTCAGAAATTGACCATTTTGACCAAATTTGACTTTTGGTCAAAAGTTGACCTTTTGGGTCAATGAGGTGGTCATTAGGTCGAAAATTGACTTTTTTTTCAGAAGTTGACCTAATGGGTCAATAATTGGTAATTATGTCAAAAT
>JAKZJZ010001907.1:0-22955 GCA_022702705.1 Papilionanthe hookeriana x Papilionanthe teres
AGGGAAAGGTTATGGTTTTCTACCAAATTCCTAATCCTATAGCTAGTCATCTCCTATGACGTCTAGGTTCTTTGTGTTTTTGTTTGAAGACGATTTTCATCATCAAAGGACAATTAAATCCAATTGTTCTTATAAATATCCTATCATATTGAGGAAGTGCTTAAGAAGAATCTTAAACATCTTTTCAATATTTCTAGGATTGTTTTAAGTACAAATGAATTTAATTATATAAATGAATCAATCGTCCGAGGTTTTCAAGTTTTGTTAACTTGCCCAGTGAATTAAGACATTTGAATATCTTATGAGTGAAGTAGCACTTCATTTAATGTTTCATTTAGGAGTTATAATAATCAAAGCTTTCAAGGGTAAATTAATATTCAAATGATTTGATTTAAGTTAAAGGGTTTAAATTTGGAATAGTGTTCAAGTTGTTTTATATTTAATTTCCTTTATGTCTTAGGTGATGTTATATTTAATTCAATTTAATTTAATTGAGTTTTAATTTAACTTAATTTAATTTAATTTGATTTGATGTTTAATTAATTTGATTTGATTTAATTTAATTTAATTATTTAATTTAATTTAAATTAATTTAATTTAATTTAATTTAATTGTTTAATTTAATTTAATTGTTTAAATTAATTTAATTTAATTATTTAATTTAATTTAATTTAATTTAATTTAATTTAATTTAATTGTTTAATTTAATTTAATTTAATTTAAATTTAATTTAATTTAATTTAATTTAATTGATTTAATTTAATTTTAATTTAATTTAATTTAATCCAATTTAATTTACTTAATTTAATTTAATTTTTAATTTAGTTTTATCTTTAATTTTAATTGAAATTTTTGAAAGAGTTTAATAATTTAATTTTAGTTTAATGATTAAGTCTTTTAATATTTTGAATTTGAATTATCATTTTAATTAAGAGTTGAATATTAATGAGATGATTAATTTAGGGATTTTTAAATTAAAGAATAAATCTCTTCCTAATAAATATCCCTTATTTTAATAATTCCAATTTTATTATTCTTCCAAATTTAATCTATTATTTAATTAAAGTTTAATCATTTTTTAAAAATTGTTTAATGAGTTTCTACCCTTTAATTATTTAAATTTCAATCATCCAAATCAGATTAAGATCAAATATTTTACTTGTTAATTTTATTAAACCTAAAGTTTTAATTAAGGGTTAAAAGTTTAATTACCATTTTACCCCTTAAGCTTAATAATTTCATAACTCACTAAATTGAACTTAAATGGACTTGAAGTTTTTATGTGACTTCACTCATATGTCAATAAAGACATGAGAGGAGAAAATGTGATTTTTCTGTATTTAATTTATTTATATAATTATTTTTGGTGGAAAATAGAGATTTTCAAGGAAAATTTGATAACATGACCAAAGGAAAGTTTCTATCCTTAAGAAAATTAGGGGACATTCTTAATGACCAGAGAAGCACTTGGACCAATTTTGGTGATTTTTTGAATTATATTATTTTTATTATAATTATTTTGAGTTTTGGAGTGTTAATTAATTTAAAAATAAAATAAATGTTAAAAAGTGGATTTTATATTTTTCAAAAATCTCTCTGATATCAAGGAAACCAGAGAAACAAATTTTGCAATTTTCTGATTTTTCTATGATTTATTATAATTATTTTAGTGAAAATGCTAGAAAATACATTTTTTTTTTAATTTTAAAATTACACTAGGGCTTTAAAATTCAATATCTCACTAAATAGACCTAAGAAAAATGTGGGATTTGTTCCTAAATGATTAAAATTCAAAATGTGACATTTTGGTGAATTTTATTATTTTTGTGATTTTTATTATTTTTTTTTATTTTTTAATTATTAAAAATATTAAAATATTATTAAAAATCAACTTTTTTAGAAAATTGAAATTTTAATTTTCTTAGGTTCCCCTGATATCAGAGAGGCTCCAAAACCAATTTGGTGAATTTTTAAAAAAGTATTTTAAAAGTTATGAATTTTTAAAGTTTAAAATGGCTAAGTGACTTAATCAACCCAATTAGTAGGGCTAACCAAGTCCAATTGACCTCAAATTTTTATGGTGAATTCCTCTGATCCTAAAGGTCAGTGGAGAATTGATTTCAAGTCAATTTGATGCTTGGTTAACTCTAATTAATTAAAGACCTATTTTGGGTGTTTAAGCCAATTAGAGTTGTTCTGAGTGAATTAACTCAAGTCCCATTTTTCCTAGAGTTCTCTGGTCATAAGGAACATCACCAAATTTTTCTAGAATTTATTTCATAACATGCTAATTTTTGGAATTAAAATACTCAAAATAGCAACATGCATTTGAAAAATAAATAACTTTTCACAGAGATGGCCTCTGACCTTGGAAAATTCAGGGAATGTTCCCAAGTTCAGAGGCTTCAAAAGCCCTATGGTCTCATGCCATGGTGAATTGTATGCATGCATGGAGAATTAAAACAATGCAGAGAGTAAATAAATTATAAAAAATAAAATATTTGATGAAATTGAGTGATTTCTTTTCCACATTATTCTCCTCTCTTCACTGAGCAAGAGGGTATTTTTATTTTATTTTTCTGATTTTTCTACACAAAGATATGGATTTTTGAAGTTTCTGATATTTAATAAATACATTAAATACCCTATTTATCTACTTATCCACGCGGCGCCAGCGAAACATCGGCAGCTCCGAAGGGGTACGTGTCGCACTGTGATTGGGCGCCGCCATCTGAGTCATCCGTCCCGGGCCCCGCGGTTCACGTAACATTCCCTGGTCCGGCGCAATCTGAACCGTCCGCTCGATACACGCGCGATCCAACGGCTCTCGGTCATCGTCTACGACCGGTGTGCACCCGTGACCGTCAACCTTCTAACCCTAATTTCTCACTCGATTCTCGACGGATTTTCGCGTTCTTATGCTCCATGGATTCGTCTTGAAGAGACGAACACATCCATACGGTAAACATGCATTTAAATTGACTCAAAGTAAAATGAGAATCTCTCGGAAGCTCGGGAAGAAGAGGGAGTCCATACCTTTGCTCGGAGAAGTGAAGCTTCGATCCGAGAGTTGTTACACCTTCGATTGGATCTTAGTAAGCTCCGGATGAAGTCTCTGGTGCAGTGAATTGTCTAGGTTGGACTTCGACCACAGTAGATCACAAAGCTTGGAGGCTGGAGCAACTGGGTGGCCTAGAGATGGGGCTTTCAGTGGGGAACTTCTCCTCTTGGCCCAGTGAAGGTGTAGGACCAATCAATTTGGGAATTGGCTCACTGTGAAGAAGTGTTCTGGTTTTTGGGCTAAAGTTTGATCTCAAAATTGGGCTCAGCTAGAGGGAATTGGGGCTGGAATTCAGTGGGGATCAGGTGCTCTATGTGTGGAGAGTGATCTGGAGTGATTTTGGCGAGTTTCCTTAAGGTTTCGTTCGGCACCTCCTTTGGCCGAGAGGGTGAGGGGTTTAAATAGGCATGGCTGGAGGCTCTCCGGGGAGTTTAATGGTTGGGATCAGCTGCTCCGGTGAGGAGAAGAACAGCTACAATGGCCATTTGGAGTGAGGCGGCTCGGCGAGGTGGAATTCCAAAATTTGGCTCCTCCCGAGGTTTCGGGCATGGTGTTTTCCGGCGGCGGGTGGCCGGCCGGCCGAGGTCGGGTCACCCTCGAAGCTCGGGTGGGTCGGGGTCGGAGGCTTGTGCGATCGATTGAGGTTTGACATGTGTAAAGGAGTTTGATTTAAATGGAATGGGAGAAGGCTCACTTTGGCTTGGTTTGGGTCAACCCACCATTTTGGGCTTGGTGCACCCTTCCAAGCTCGATTTTGAGCTGAGGGAATCATTTAGGTCGGCTTAGAAGGAGTGGTGAAGTCTCCATCCATGATGAGGTGGCTAAACATGGTTTAGTGTGTGACATGATTAAGGTAAAAAAGGGTTAAAGGAGGTTTACGAAAGAACCCCCTCTTCTTGCCATAAATGGACTAATGACAAGTCAAAGCCCTCATGGCTTCAAGTGGCTTGAGAATGGCTTGTTCATGGCTTCATTTGGCTTGGGAAAAGGTTGATTTGTTTCATGAAAAGGGTTTTAGAAATTTTTGACATTTAGGGGGTAATTTGACATGTGGCTTGATTTGGAATGGTTTAATTGATGATTTTGAAACTTAGGGGTGATTTTGATCAAATGGATGATGAGGGAAGTGTCATGTGGGCTTTAGGATGGTTTGGGCTTTTTAAAATTTAATGAAGATGGGCTTTTAAGAAGGTTTAAGGGAAGTGGGCTTTTAAGTTTAAGGATGTGTTCATGGATGGAAATTTTTGTAGAAGTTTGGGCCAAATAGTTGTTGGTTTTGGTTTAGGGATGTTTCATGGATAATTTGAAATAGATTTAAGGTGGTTTGGGTTTGAATTGGGTTGAATTTGGGTTTATTTGGTAAATGGGCCAATGTAGGTCAAATTGGGCTAACTTGGGCCAATGTTGGGCTAGGGTTGAAATTGATGTAAAATAAATGTTGATAAATGTTTATGGGAGTGTTTCAAAGAGGTTTTAGCTTTGGTTGGGTTTTGATTTTGAGGTTTGGGCCTATTTGGGTTAGGTTTGGGTTTAGATCAAAATTGGGCTTTTTGATTTTGGGTTGAATTTTAGTGGGGTTTGGGTTCAAATTTTGGGCAAATCATGTTAGGGTTTTGTTTGTGGAAATGTTAAGGAAGATTTAGAAAAGATTTGAGGTTAATTGGAGTTGAATTGGGTGAGTTTGGGTTAAGTTTGGGTCATGGGTCCAAATTGGGCTTTAAGGCCAAAAGTGAGATTGGATCCAAATGTCAATCAAATTGGACTTGGATTTGGTCTAGATTGGTATTGGGAATGTTGAATTGAAGTTTAGAATTGAATTGGACCAGAATTTGGGTCAATTGGATAGGTTTGGTTTGACATTGGGTTCACTTTGGGTTAAAATGGGTGAAATTGGGGGTTTTGACAAAAATAAGGTAAATTGACAAAATTGGCCCATGGTGTAGTTGGACAAAATGAAATTGGGAATATTTGGGATTTTTTTGGAATTTTCTGGGAATTTTCTGAATTTTTGGATTTTTAGGCCAAGAAGGGTATTTTGGGTATTTGGAGGGTATTGGGAGGTATTTTTTGGAATTTTTGGTATTTTTGGGTATGGATGATCAATTTGAGTGATGTGGAGATGTTTGAGAGTGATTTTGGAAAATTTTGGGTAATTTGGAAATTTTGCAAAAATTTGGGTAATTTCAAGGGTTTTGGGTAGGTTTAGTAGGTGTAGGGTCCCGGGGGTCAAAAATTGAAAATTTGGGAAATTAAAGATTGGGTGAATTTAGGTGGAAAGAAATCATTTTGGTTGAGCCATGAAACCATTTCAAGCCCATATGAGCCATGAAAGGACTCATTCGAGGCATTCATTATGTTGTTCCTAACCCTCTTACGCGAGGGCTTAGGGGTTAAGGACCATCCATGTGAATCACCCACATGAGTCGGGAGGTTAAGTTGGGTATGGGTGTGGTTTTAGGAAGTGTGTGGAAATGTAGTGTGTAAGTGTAGTGTAAGTCGGCCCCCTCACCGAGACCGGGCCACCCGGGGCGATCCTAAGGCCGAAAAGTCCCATAGGAACTCATCCTTTAAACTTCCACATTTGATTTCAACCCTCTAGGTGATTAGGGGTCTACGGTCAAGTTTGTGGAGTTTGCGGGGAGTTAAGAAGTGGTTTGAAATTCTAGAGGGTGGGTCCCAATTCTAGTCCTCTAAGATAGTCGAAGGAAAAGCCTAAGGCTAGATCCTAAGTACTAAAGAGAAGAAGAGAAGACCTCATCAAAAATGAGGTCAACAACCAGGTCAATGATGAGGGTAAAGAAAATGCTCTTTACTACTTAAACCGTCGTTTACTTCCGACGGAAGTAAGGTATCCCGCAATTGAAAAGCATTGTTTGGCCCTGATCTTCGCCGCTCAAAAGCTCGGGCAATACATGCTTTCTCATAAGGTCAACTCGATCTCGAAGTTTAATCCATTGCAATACTCGATGACTCGTCCAACACTTTCCGGCGGACTTGCCGGATGGTCAATGATATTATTGCAATTCGATATAACTTTCGTGCCTCTGCGTGCCGTAAAGGGACAAGTCTTAGCAGACTTCCTCGCAGCACACCCTTTGCCGGCCGAATCTCCTCTCAATGACGATTTTCCAGATGAACAAATAATGAACCTAGAAGACCTTGATGATCGATGTTGGGAATTATATTTCAACGGAGCATCTTCAGCACACAAAGACGAAGAATCGCAAGTGATAGTGCCCGGTAAGGCAGGCATCGGGCTAATCTTTATAACGCCGGAGCGGGGGATGTTAAGATACTCCTACCACTTGACGAGACCGTGTACAAACAATGAAGCGGAATACGAAGCCCTCATAACGGAGCTGGAATTAACTATTCGAATGGGGATAACGGACATCAACATCTACGGGGATTCGCGGTTAATTATTCAACGGATCGTCGGACAATACAGAATTTTAAAGCCAAGACTCGAACAATACTTCCAGGTATGCCATACGGTCGTTGGAACGGATTCCAAATGTGACAATCTACAAAATTCCCGAAAAGAAAATGCTTTAGCAGATGCTTTAGCCCGTCTCGCAAAAGAATTCGCTCGTTTGCAAGATGAATCGATGGAAGTGTCGGTTCACGGACGTCGGGTCCTATCACGACTCGACATGGACACAATACACAAATCGAAAAAGAAAAAGAATCGGTTGCGAGCGGTGACGGAAAACACGGAAGATTGGCGACGGCCATTGATAGACTACCACGCAAACGGGAAAGCTACCGGACGATAGGTCGCTAGCCCATCGGATCGAAAAGAACTCGTCCTACGCATTAATAAACAACACATTGTACGGAAGGTCTTTTGATCAAATGTGGCTAAGGTGCCTAAGCGGGTCCGAGGCCCGTCAAATTGTTAAAGAGGTGCATTCGGGACTCGTGGCGCTCACCGGTCGGGTCCAAAGATGAAAATGAAAATTAAAAGACTAGGGTACTATCGGCCCTCGATGATGACCGACTGCATGAAAATCGCCGAGAGTTGTCACCAATGCCAAGTGCACGGAGTGGTTCTACACCAACCTCCAAATGTGCTACATCCGACAATTGCGTCGTGGCCATTTGAATGTTGGGGCACAGATATAGTGGGTCCGATAGAACCACCATCTTCAAAAGGACATCGCTTTATTCTTGCGGCTACGGATTACTTTTCCAAGTGGGCGAGGCGGTTCCACTTAGAGGAGTGAAAGCACACCACGTGCTACGGTTTTCAAGAACCAAGTTGTCTACCGTTTCGGAGTGCCGCGCAGGATCATCTCGGATAATGGGTCAGCATTCGGAAGCACACAAATCAACAATTTTGTCGGGAGACACGGAATCGGCCGGTGATACTCGACAATTTACTACCCAAGAGCAAACGGTCTCGGCGAGGCTTTTAATAAAACTCTCGTTCAAATATTAAAGAAAACCTTGGACGATAATAAGAGAAATTGGCACGAGAAATTGTTAGAAGCCTTATGGGCCTACCGGACAACCTTCAGAACTCCTACTCAAGCTACACCTTACGCTCTAGTGTATGGGTCCGAGGCGAGTGTTACCTTTAGAGGTTCGGCTTCCTTCACTCGAAATTGCGAGTTGCAAACAAGATCACGATAGAAGAAAACGCCGGATTACGACTCGAAGAATTAGAAAGCTTGGAAGGGAAAAGACTTGCGGCGCAACGGAATTTAGAACTATACCAAGCTAAGATGGTTCAAGCCCATGACAAATTGGTCCGCCCAAGAACCTTCAAAGTTGGTGACTTAGTTCTCGTTCTCGAAGACCTATTCTTGCACACCGCAAGATAGGAGGAAAATTCGAACCCACTTGGGAAGGACCATTTGTGGTTGAAGCGAGTATACTCGGGAGGTTCCTACCGGCTAGTGAATTGCCAGGGAGAACGACATATGCTTCCGATCAACGGACGATACTTGAAAAAGTATTACGCTACCTGATGTTTCGAAGGAATGAATTCTTCATCCCTAAGAAACACGGGTGAAGTAATTACTTATGATTGGGTCCGAACCCAAAAAAATAATAAAATGTGCTAAGATAAATAAAGTCATGATAATACGTTTTCCCTTATTTTCTCTTCCAAATCAAAATCTCTTTCCTGATTGTTTCCCACTTCATTCTTGTTAAATTTGAAAATAAAAAAATATATATATAAAAAAAATGTATCTTAAATAAACATTTTCTTAATGTTCTTGTTCTTAGTACAGCCCACGATCCTTTTCCTTGTCTTTTCGCGGGGAAATGTCGAACGGGCGGTTGGTCCCGAACTTTAAGAATGGCGTAAGCCTTGCACTCGATGAAAAGAGGGTGAAAGATGGAGCGATAATCGAGATTGACTCGGATTTCGCACCGACGAGCCTACGATACGAGGAAAGTGAGCTGGGTCCCGGATTAACCGAGAAGAACTACCCGGGCGAGACGAGTGATGAAAGTGGGTGGCCCAAGCCACCAATCCAGCAGCAAGAAAAGAAAAGCAAACACCGAAGAAGATAAGAAAATGAAGTCCGTAGTCGCTACAGCGGAGGGCAGGCTTGTCAGCGCCGCGCCCACAGAGATTCAAGAATTTTGAAGAGCTACTCTCACAGCAACGCAACGAAGAAATAAGAATCGCCGTATCCGTAAGATGTTAACAAAACTAGCTGCGGACCAGCGCGACGAGACAGTTGCTAATGCCAGTATGTACACTTCGAGGACACCGGTTCACCGAGGAACACGAAAAAGGAGGCCGGTTCCTAGGATAACGAAAGAATCGGGGAAATCTCCGGAAGATCGAAGGAAGAAGGCTACCACGCCACCGGATAGAACCACCAATAATGCATGACCTTATTGCGAAGCAACCCGGGGGATGTCCCGACGGACATCGTCCACCGAGGAGCCAAGGTATGCGGGGAGAACGTGAAGGGATTGAACCCTATATCCCACAATATGTCACAAGGCCTCGCCATCGCGGATCATTCCGGAATACGAGCTGGAGAGAATGCGGAATGTTGAAAAGAAAACCTTTGAATACTTCGAGAGAATTAAAGGAAGAAGAATCAACATACTAGAGGGCCTCGAGCTACATACTCAGAAGTATTCTCCGAATATGAACAACGACAAATCGTGGATTGTATCCGGGATTTGAAAAGAATGGGCCGAGCGAGGCCGCACGAGAGAAAACACATACTCGGAACCCCGGAGATGGATGCCGGGGAAGGGAAGAATCACGATACGATGCGGATGCTTGCTACGACTTCTGTCGAAGACGGGAAGGGAAACCCACCGGGAATACTCCGTCATGGGCAAGTAGATCCGATGCCATTAGTCATCGGGAGAATGGTGAAAAGATTGATAACATGGAGGGTACCGCGACGGATTGCATACCCAATAGCTGCATTATCAACATCTACAAACGGGGTGATCGCATACCCCCACATATAGATCACCATGACTTCGTCGGACCTCTACGCACGGTCTCTTTCCCGAACGAGTGTAACATCATGTTCGGATCCGACCTCCGGATAGCGAGCCCGGGTGAGTTCCGAGGGCCGATAAAGATACCTTTACCGGTAGATTCCGTCGGGATGCGAAGGGCAACGGAGCGGATATCGCTAAGCATTGCATACCGGGAGTGCCAGTGAAGCGGATCTTAGTTACTTTCAGGAGAATGGACGACAGCAAGTTACCTTACCATTTCCAACCAGACCCAGAGCTAGAGAACCTCCGGCCTTACGAGCTGTGAGTTACATGGGAAATATCACACCTCCAATGTACATCCAACCGGCATCCTTGCCAGGGATGGCTTGGAAGGTGATGTTATTAACCATGTACCCCACTATTCAGACATGGATTTTTTGACAAATGCTTCTTTTGATGGACCAACAAAGATCATACACGATCCGTTTTGAGCCTACATGGATTGTATGAAATGTATTCCGGATCGAGTTGTATGATGTATTTTCAACATGATTGGAATGAAAGTGACCATGTCACATTTTTGGCCTTCACCTCTTTTGTGCAAATTGATTGGGAAACGCCATTAAAGTTAAATGAACTTCGAACAAAGAACGAGAAAAGAAATAAAAAAAGGGATAAAAGAAAACTTTCTTTAAAAATCTAAAAATGACGAACACCAAATTCACATGAACATTAAATAGACGATAAAATAAAATTTGAATCATTAAAAGATAAACGAAATCAACATAAATGTTAAATCAAATCACAAATCAAATTCTCAACCAAATTCCAAATCTACTCTCGATCATATTTCAAATTTGATCTTCCCAAATCTCAAATCAAATTCTCAACCGAATTCCAAATCCAATCTCGATCAAGTTTTAAATTTGATCTTCCAAATTTCAAATCAAATCTTAAATCAATTTTCAATTGAGTTCAAACTCATCCTTCCAAATCTCAAATTCAATCTTTCCAGATTTCAAGTCTCAATCAAATTCAAATTCAATTTCTTCCAGATCTCGAATCAAATATCAATCAAATCAAATTCAAACTTTTGGGTCGAGGATTTTACATCCAAGACTGCACTGCTTTAGGATTCTTTTCCTATTGCACTGAAATACATCAAGTTCAAACCTTTTGGGTCCAGGATTTTACATCCAAGACCGCACTACTTTAGGATTCTTTCCTATTGCACTGAAATACATCAAGTTCAAACCTTTTGGGTCGAGGATTTTACATCCAAGACCGCACTGCTTTAGGATTCTTTCCTATTGCACTGAAATACATCAAATTCAAACATTTGGGTCGAGGATTTTACATCCAAGACTCGCACTTGCTTTAGGATTCTTTCCTATTGCACTTGAAATACATCAAATTCAAACTTTTGGGTCGAGGATTTTACATCTAAGACTGCATCTGCTTAAGGATTCTTTCCTATTGCACCTTGAAATACATCAAATTCAAACTTTTGGGTCGAGGATTTTACATCTAAGACTGCCTTGCTTTAGGATTCTTTCCTATTACATCTGAAATACATCAAATTCAAACTTTTGGGTCGAGGATTTTACATCCAAGATTGCACTTGCTTTAGGATTCTTTTCCTATTGCACCGAAATACATCAAGTTCGAACCTTTTGGGTCGAGGATTTTACATCCAAGACCGCACTTGCTCTAGGATTCTTTCCTATTGCACTGAAATACATCAAATTCAAACTTTTGGGTCGAGGATTTTACATCCAAGATCGCACTTGCTTAGGATTCTTTCCTATTGCACTAAAATACTCAAATTCAAACTTTTGGGTCGAGGATTTTACATCCAAGACTGCACTGCTGTAGGATTCTTTTCCTATTGCACTGAAATACATCAAGTTCAAACCTTTTGGGTCGAGGATTTTACATCCAAGACCGCACTTGCTTTAGGATTCTTTTCTATTGCACTGAAATACATCAAAATCAAACTCTTGAAGTTAAGGATTTTACATCCAACACCGCATTACTCTGAGATCTCTTCTCATTGCAACGATTCAATCTAATCAATCCAATTTTCTTTCGAGGTTGAAGATGTTACATCTAAAACCTCAGAATTCCAATTTTCATTTCAAATCAAATCCTTCAAAGTAATTTTGACAAACTCCAATCTAAATTGAGACTCCAAACTAAAATCTAAACTCACACATCAAAACTTAAATTGAAATAAAATAAAATCTAAATCGAAATTCCCCCAGGTCAAGTGATTTGGGATTCACCTCCTGTTCCTTTCCCCAGCGAGAGTTCAGGAATCTCCGGTTCCAGAGATATACTTGCTACTCCCCAGCGAAAACTCTTCTACTTCGTCCTAAGTTCATCTCTTGGACATCTGTGTTGGTTTTGTTGATCGCTTCGGTCAACACCAATATGTGCGGTGTGCTCCGTCAGCTCACCACACCTATTGGGGGTCCATTTGTTGACCTCATTTTTGATGAGGTCTCCTCTTCTTCTCTTTAGTACTTAGGATCTAGCCTTAGGCTTTTCCTTTGACTATCTTAGAGGACTAGAATGGGGACCCACCTTTTAGAAATTCAAACCACTTCTTAACTCCTCGCAAACTCCACAAACTTGATCGTAGACCCCTAATCACCTAGAGGGTTGAAATCGAATGTGGAAGTTTAAAGGATGAGTTCCTATAGGACTCTTTGGCCTTAGGGCCGCCTACTAGGTGGCACTGGTCTGGTGAAGGGGCTGACTTACACACACACTACACTTGTACACTACACTTTCACACACTTCCTAAAACCACAACCATACCTAGCTTAACCTCCTGACTCATGTAGGTGATTCACATGGTTGGTCCTTAACCCCTAAGCCCTTGGCTAAGAGGGTTAGGAACAACATAGTGAATGCCTCAAATGAGTCCCTTCATGGCTCACATGGGCTTGATATGGCTTCATGGCTCAACCAAAATGACTTCTCTCCACTCAAATTCACCCAATCTTCAATTTCTCAAATTTTCGATTTTTGACCCCGGGACCCTACGCCCGCTTAACTCTACCCAAAACCCTTAAAATTACCCAAATTTCTCAAAAAATTTCCAAATTACCCAAAATTCTCCAAAATCAATCCCAAACATTTCCACATCACTTAAACTGATCATCCATACCCAAAAATACCAAAAATTCCAAGAAAACCTCCCAATACCCTCCAAATACCCAAAATACCCCTCTTGACCCAAAAATCCAAAAATTCCGAAAAATTCCTAGAAAATTCCAGAAAATCCCAAATATTCCCAATTTCATTTTGTCCAACTACACCATGGGCCAATTTTGTCAATTTACCCTATTTTTGTCAAAACCCCCAATTTGACCCATTTTAACCCTAAGTAAACCCAATGTCAAACCAAACCCACCCAATTAACCCAAATTATGGTCCAATTCAGTTCTAAACTTCAATTAAACATTCCCAACACCAATCTAGACCAAATCCAAGAACAATTTGATTGAAATTTGGATCCAATTTCACTTTTGACCTTAAAGCCCAATTTGGACCCATGACCCAAACCTAACCCAAACTCACTCAATTCAACTCCAATTAACCCCAAATCTTTTCTAAATCTTCCTTAGCATCCCCACAAACAAAACACTAACATGATTTGCCCAAAATTTAGACCCAAACCCCACTCAAATTCAACCCAAAACCAAAAGGCCCAATTTTGACCTAAACCCAAACCTAACCCAAATGAGCCCAAACTCCAAAATCAAAGCCCAACCAAAGTCAAAACCTCTTTGAAACACTCCCATAAACATTTCTCAACATTGATTTTATATCAATTTCAACCCTAGCCCAACATTAGCCCAACTTGGCCCACTTGGACCTACATAGGCCCACTTACCAAATAAATCCAAATTCAAACCAATTCGACTTCAAATCACATCAAATTGATTCCAAGCCCTTCATAGAACATCCCTAAATCAATTATGACATTTATTTGACAAAGTTCTTCTCAAAATTTTTTATCCAAATGCCCATCCTAAAATCAAAAGCCCATTTCCCTTAAACTTTCCTAAAAGCCCACTCCCTTCAAATTCAAAAGCCCAAATTCATCCAAAGCCCACATGACACTTCCTTTCATCATCCATTTGATCAAAATTGTCCCTAAGTTCCAAAATCATCAATCAAATAATTCCAAATCAAGCCACATGCCAAATCACCCCAAAATATCCAAAATTCTTAAAACCCATTTTTATGAAATTGACCCAACCTTTTCCCAAGCCAAATGGAGCCATGGAGCCATGCACGAGCCATATGCAAGCCATGAGAGCCTCTTTACATGTCACCATGCCATTTTGGGCAAAAGGAGGAGACTCTTTCCTTAATTCCTAAAGGTGATTAACCACTCCCATGATTCCCCTTAACCATGCTTATGCCTAATTGTGCTTGGATGGTGACTTGACCCTACTGATTATGCTTGAGCCAAATCACTTTTCCCTCAGCCAAAACCGAGGCCTTGGGTGGTGCACCTAGCCCAAATGGGTGGGTTGACCCATTTAGGTTCAAATTTAGCCATGCCCCCATTCCATCTAAATCAAACCCTTTACACATGGCCAATGCTAATTGATTGCACTAAGCCCCAGCCACGACCTCCCCGACCAAGATGGTGACCAATGCACGGCGGCCGGCCACCAGGCTGCCGGAAAACACCATGGCCGAGAACTCACATGTGAGCCAACATTGAAATTCTCACTTGCCGAGCTGCCCCATGCCTAGTGGTCACCATGGTCGTTCTTCTCCTCACCAGAGCAGGTCGATCCCATGCCTCAACTCCCCCTGGGAGGCCCTCCACCCTCTCCTATTTAAACTCCACCCCTCTCGGCCATGGAGGAGAGCTAAGCACAAACCTTGCCAAAACTCTGCCAAAATTGTTCCAGACTCCTCCCCATACACAGAGCACTTGATCCCCAGTGAGATCCCCCTGCCATTTCTCCTCTGTGAGCTCAATTTCAGAGTTGAAATTCCACCCAAAACCAGGACACTTCTCCACGGTGAGCCAATTCCCAAATTGATTGGTTCTACACCTTCACCGGACCGAGGGAAGGTGTCCACCGGCAAAAGCCCCATCTCCAGTCCACCCGGTTGCTCCAGCCTCCAAGCTTTGTGATCGGGCTTGGTCGAAATCACATCCGGACAATTCACTGGACCAGGAGACTTCATCCGGAGCTTGTCGGGATCCAATCGAAGGTGCAACAACTCTCAGATTGAAGCCACACTTCTCTGAGCAAAGGTATGAGCTAATTCTTTATCCCGAGCTTCTGGAGATTCTCCATTTCAAATGCCTTAATTTCAATGCATGTTAACCATATAGATGTGTTCGTCTCTTCAAGACGAATCCATAGAGCATAAGAACATGAAAATCCATTGAGTATCAAGTGAGATCTTAGGGGTTTAGTGTGGACGGCTCTCGGGTGAGGACGCTCGGGGACGATGAACGGATGTCGTCCATTCAATACACGCGCGGACGAACGGCTCAGATGGCGTCGGATCAGGAGACGGTACAAGAACCGCGGGGCCCGGGCTGCTGACTCAGGTGGCGACGTCGAATTGGAGCGCGACGCGTGTGCGTTCGGAGCTGCCGAGGTTGACGCGGCGCCGCGTGGATAAATAGAAAATTAGGGTATTTTTCTATTTTTTTAATTCCCTAAACTTCAAAAATTCATATCTCTGTGTAGAAAAATCAGAAAAATAAAATAAAAATACCCTCTTGCTCGAGTGAACGAGAGGAGAATAATGTGGAAAAGAAATCATTTAATTTCATCAAGTATTTTATTTTTTATAATTTATTTACTCTCTGCATTATTTTAATTCTCCATGCATGTATACAATTCACCATGGCATGAGACCATACGGCTTTTGAAGCCTTTGAATTTAGGAACATTCCCTGAATTTTCCAAAGTCAGAGGTCATCCCTATGAAGAGTTATTGATTTTTCAAGTTCATGTTACTGTTTTGAATATTTTAATTCCAATAAATAACATGTTGTGAAATAAATTCTAGGAAAATTTGGTGGTGTTCCTTATGACCAGAGAACCCTAGAAAAAATAGGTTTTGACTTAGTTCATTTAAAACAACCCTAATTGGCTTAAACACCCAAAATAAGTCTCTAATTAATTAGAGTTAACCATGCATCAAATTGACTTGAAATCAATTCTCCACTGACCTTTAGGATCAGAGGAATCCACCATAAAAGTTTGAGGTCAATTGGACTTGGTTAGTCCCACTAATTGGGTTGATTAAGCCACTTAGCCATTTTAAACTTTAAAAATTCATAACTTTTAAAATACCTTTCAAAAATTCACCAAATTGGTTTTGTAGCCTCTCTAATATAAGGGGAACCTAAGAAAATTAAAATTTCAATTTTCTAAAAAAGTTGATTTTTAATAATATTTTAATATTTTTAATAATTAAAAATAATAAAAATCACAAAAATAATGAAATTCACCAAAATGTCACCTTTTGAATTTTAATCACATAGGAACAAATCCCACATTTTTTTTAGGTCTATTTAGTGAGATATTAAATTTTAAAGCTTTAAGGTATTTTAAAATTAAAAAAAAATGTATTTTCTAGCATTTTCATTAAAATAATTATAATAAATCATAGAAAAATCAGAAAATTACAAAATTTGCTTCTCTGGTTTCCTTGATATCAGAGAGATTTTTGAAAATTATAAAATTCATTTTTCAACATTTATTTTATTTTTAAATTAATTAATACTCCAAAACCTAAAATAATTATAATAAAAATGATATAATTCAAAAAATCACCAAAATTGGTCCAAGTGGTCCTCTAGTCATTAGGAATGTCCCCTAATTTTCTTAAGGACAGAAACTTTCCCTTGGTCATGTTATTAAATTTTCCTTGAAAATCTCTATTTTTCACCAAAAATAATTATATAAATAAATTAAATACAGAAAAATCACATTTTC
Organism: Papilionanthe hookeriana x Papilionanthe teres; assembly: GCA_022702705.1. Lineage (NCBI taxonomy): Eukaryota > Viridiplantae > Streptophyta > Magnoliopsida > Asparagales > Orchidaceae > Papilionanthe > Papilionanthe hookeriana x Papilionanthe teres. The sequence continues at coordinate 16,486 of JAKZJZ010001907.1, forward strand.
TCCTCTCATGTCTTTTTTGACATATGAGTGAAGTCACATAAAAATTTCAAGTTCATTTGAGTTCAATTTAGTGAGTTATGAAATCATTAAGCTTAAAGGGTAAAATGGTAATTAAAATTTTAACCCTTAATTAAAACTTTAGGTTTAATAAAAAATTAACAAGTAAAATATTTGATCCTAATCTGATTTGGATGATTGAAATTTAAATAATTAAAGGGTAGAAACCCATTAAACAATTTTAAAATGATTAAACTTTAATTAAATAATTGATTAAATTTGGAAGAATAATAAAATTGGAATTATTAAAATAGGGATATTATTAGGAAGAGATTTATTCTTTAATTTAAAATCCCTAAATTAATTATCTCATTAATATTCAATTCTTAATTAAAATGATAACTCAAACTTAAAATATATTAAAAGACTTAATCATTAAACTAAAATTAAATTATTAAACTCTTTTAAAAATTTCAATTAAAATTAAAATAAAATTAAATTAAAATTAAATTAAATTAAATAAATAAAATTAAATTAAAATTAAATTAAATTAAATTAAATTAAATTAAATTGAATTAAATTAAATTAAATTAAATTAAATTAAATTAAACTAAATTAAATTAAATCAAATTAAATTAAATTAAATTAAATAATTAAATTAAATTAAATTAAATTAAATCAAATTAAATTAAAATTAAATCAAATCAAATTAAATTAAATTAAATATAACATCACCAAAGACATAAAGAATTCAAAATAAATCTAAAATAACTTGAACACTATTCCAAATTTAAAATCATTAATGGAAATTAAACTAAATCACAAATCATTTGAATACTAATTTACCCTTGAAAGTTTTAGTTATCATAACTCCTAAACAGAACATTAAATGAAACGTTACTTCACTTATAGGATATTCAAATGTCCTAGTTCACTGAGCAAGATAACAACAAAACTTGAATTCTCGGACGATTAATTCATTTATATAATTAAATCCATTTGGACTTAAAACAATCCTAGAAATATTGAAAAGATGTTTAGGATTCTTCTTAAGCACTTCCTCAATATGATAGGATATTTATAAGAACAATTGAATTTAATTGTTCTTTGATGAAGAAAATCATCCTTAAACTAAAATACAAAGACCTGAGACGTCATAGGAAATGACTAAGCTATAGGATTAGGAATTTGGTAGAAAACCATAACCCTTCCTTTAGCTTTACCTAGGAACTTGCTTAAATATTCTAATTGTGTTTTAAGTGTAGCTTGGGATGACGGGAAGACCCTCCAGGTACGCTTTTATTTTATTGCAATCTACTTTCTTGCAATTTACATTATTGCAATTTACTTTATTGCAAATGCACTTTACCGTTCTTGTATGATAAGACAACTATTGCATGAAAACTCACACCTTTAGGATAGCCCCTAAAACTGAAACCAAAACAAAGTTAAAAGTCATTGCAAGATAAAATTCACCGCCACAACATTTCAAAATATAAAACAACTCAAAATTTAATCACAAACAGAACACAAAACTACAATTGCAACTAAATTAAAACGTCCTGTTGGATGATCGGGAATACCTCGGATGATGTAACCTACGTGTTGCTAACGGGATTTCCCACGGTCTAAATGAAAGTGTGGAACTCATTCAGTTGAGTTTAGCAAATTCATCTGGACTAAGTGAATCCGATAAAAATAATGATGCCGGAAGGATAGAACCGTGGAATTTTAACTGGTGTCGTTATAATCAACTTTAAGATTTGTTTTAATTAAAACGTAAAAAACACTTGGAAATTAAGATTTTCTCTAAACCAAAACACTTTTCTCATCTCCTGATTTATGATTTCTAAAACTAAACCTCCACAACAACAAGAAGCTCGGAGCATGGTGGGCAGCACGGCCATCGTCGTCAGCAAAACTTGAACCTACTTCACAGAAACTTTCCTAGAATTAAATAACAAAGCCATAGGACTTCGAGGTAGTTTGCACTAGTGCAACATAAATCCCCAATTCTTCGTTAGGCGCTTGCCTTGCAAATTAAGCCCTAACCGGACTTAGGATTCCGAGGTAGTCGTCTGATACGATATAAACCCTCACATCTTTGAGGCTACTTGTATGATTCTATCGTATAAATATAAGTCCTAATTAATTAAAATTGACAAAATCAAAACATTTAAATAAACATTAGGACTTTCCTAAATTTAAGTCAAACAATAGGATAGTCGAGAAATTACCGAAGTTTACTTCGAATCTGTGATTTCTCCTACTTTTCTTCCTTTGGATTCATAAAACAAAATGTTCCAAACTTGATCCATTCCCTATTGAAATTCCAAAATTCAATCCCTCGAAAACTTAAACTTTGAAAATCTTGAGAGCAGAATTATTGATTATTATCGAGAGTTTTCTTAGGTGATTCCCATCACTTAAGATGTAATTAACTATAGGGGCTTGCCCTTATAGGGAATTTTGAAGAACCTGTGTAATATAAACCCCTGTTTAATGTTTTCATATTAAGCGAGGGAATTTTTGTCGGCCTATAAAATTGGTTCGCAGACCAAACGGATGTCACAAATCTTCTAGTTTATTTAATCGAGCCCCACCGTCAAGCAGTGTGTCTATCCTTAGGGATAGATACACGGTTTGTGGTGCGGTGCTTGTTTATATAAACTATTTGGGACGTGAGATCGGTTTAATCTCATATCTTAAAACCTTCAAATTTAAAATTATTTTCAAAATCAAATACTCCTTTTCAAATTATTTATTTTAATTAAATTAAAAATTCGCCGACAGATTTCTGTTAGGCGACCCGTCTTCAAAACAAAACACAACCTAAAAATTTGCCGAGAGACACTCATATTTCTGTTTTCTGGATGGATATTCTGGTTATCATCAAATACTTATTGCTCCTGAGGACCAAGAAAAGACCACATTTACAAGTCCTTATGAAACATTTACTTTTAGAAGAATGCCTTTTGGCTTATTTAATGCACCTGCAACTTTTCAAAGATGTATGATGTCAATATTTTGTGATTTGATTGACAAAGGAATTGAAATATTCATGGACGATTTTTTAGTCTTTGGAACTTCTTTTGAATCTTGTTTGGAAAACATAGCCAAAGTTACGAAAAGATGCAAAGAAACAAATTTAGTTCTTAACCGGGAAAAATGTCAATTCATGGTCACGAAGGCATTGTACTTGGACACAAAGTAACACGGAAAGGGATGGAAGTAGATCGAGCAAAAGTGAAAATTATTCGTTGAATTGCAACTACCTACTATCATTATCGATGTGAGAAGTTTTCTAGGTCATGCTGGATTTTATAGAAGATATATAAAGGATTTTTCTAAAATTGCTAATACTCTTTGTCATTTATTAGAAAAAGATGCACAATTTGAATTTAATGAAGAATGTATTAACGCTTTTAATATTCTAAAAGAAAAATTAATAACTGCACCTATCATTGTTGCACCTGACTGGAATAAATCTTTTGAATTAATGTGTGATGCAAGTGATTTTGCAATTGGAGCTGTATTAGGACAAAAATATGAGAAAGTTTTCAAAGTTGTATATTATGCTAGTAAAACTCTCACTGAAACACGAAGAAATTACACTACCACTGAGAAAAAGCTTCTAGCTATAGGTATATGCCTTTGATAAATTTAGACCTTATCTTCTTAGTACTAAATGCATAGTTCATACTGATCATTCTGCTATTAAATATCTAATATCTAAGAAGGATTCTAAACCTAGACTTATAAGATGGGTTTTACTTCTACAAGAATTTGATTTTCAAATAGTAGATAGAAAAGGAACTGAAAACCAAATTGCTGATCATTTGTCTAGAATTAAAAATTATATTATTTCGAAAGAAAATATAAATGAGAAATTTCATGATGAATCTTTATATGTTATTCAAAGATACAAAACAACGTGGTATGCTGATATTTTTAATTATTTAGTTAGCAATATTTTACCTTATGACTTGGATAACAAATTTATTAAGAAATTTAAATATGATACTAAATTTTATATTTGGGAAGAACCTCATTTATTTAAAATTGGTAAAGATTCTCTGATTCAAAGATGTGTACCTTATGATGAAACTTTTTCTATTATTCAAAAATGTCATGATTCTGATTTTGGAGGACACTTTGGCATAAATAAAACTGCATTTAAAATTTTAAATTCTGAATTTTATTGGCCTACCTTATTTAACGATGTGAGACAATATGTGAAAACATGTGATCGATGTCAAAGGATGGGAAATATATCTAGGAAAGATGAAATGTCGTTAAACTATATATTGGAAGTTGAAATTTTTGATATATGAGGATTAGACTTTATGGGACAATTTGTTCAATCATCTGGAAAAATTTTTATTTTATTAGCAGTTGATTATGTTTCAAACTGGATTGAAGATGTTGCTTTACCAAACTGTGATTCTAAAAGTGTTTCAAAATTCTTAAAGAAAATGATATTTTCAAGATTTGAAATGCCTAAGGTAATTATCATCGATGGTGGAAGTCATTTCGAGAATATAAGAATTCAATCATTACTTCAAAAATTTGGAATCAAACATAGAATTGCAACTGCTTATCACCCTCAAACTAGTGGAATGGCTGAAGTATCAAACAGAGAAATTAAAAGAATTTTAGAAAAGACTGCTAATCCTAAAAGAACTGATTGGGTTGATAGACTTGATTCTGCATTATGGGCTTATAGAACAGCTTATAAGATACCAATCGAAATGTCACCTTACCGGTTAATTTATGGTTAACATTGTCACTTACCTGTAGAACTTGAACATAAAGCTTATTGGGTGATAAAGTAGTTTAATTTTAATTTGAATAAAGAAGGAGAAAAATGATTATTGCAACTAAATGAGATGGAAGAAATTAGAAACGAATCATATGAAAATGCGAGGATTTATAAAGAGAAAATGAAGATGTTGCATGATAAGAAAATTTCAGTAAAAATTTTTGAGCCTGGACAAAAAGTTTTACTGTTTAATTCTCGTTTAAGACTTTTTCCTGGAAAATTAAGATCTAAATGGATTGGACCTTATTTTGTTGAGAAAGTATACCATTATGGAGTCGTGGATATTAAAGATCCTAAAACTCGGAAAATTTTTTAAAGTAAATGGATTAAGATTGAAGCCTTATTTGGGAAATATTAAGAAGATTTATAAAGAGGCTTATGAATTGAGTCAACCTGATTAAAGATTTACTTAAGTTGGGCTGACGACGTTAAATCAAACGCTTTGTGGGAGGCAACCCATAATTATCTTGTGTTTTTGTGTTTTTGTGTTTTAATGTAGGGTTATGCCTCGATCTTGATTAATTTTATATTAGTTTAGAAAAATTTGATGCTCATAAGTCTTGGATGACTTAGGCGGAAAATTATTTTGAGGTATGTAAGATTTAAAAATAGGATCACTCTATTTTAAATATGAGTAAAAAGGAGACCAAGTTAACCTTCATTATGATAGTTTACAATGTGAGTTTTCGAGTCTAAATTACTCTTACCAGTATAATTTACCTATCTTGGAGAACGAAATTTTGAAAATTTGACAATTAGGCGAAACGGAGTTGAACATAGTTCTGGCGCCTAGGCGCCAGAATTCGGCTCCTAAGCGCCACAATCAACTATGTATCAATAGGTCTGGCGCCTAGGCGCCAGATTCGGCGCCTAAGCGCCACAGTTACTGGGTCGTGCAAAAACTGAAAATGTTCAGTTTTTCACACAATTTTCCCCTTTAAATCTACCCATCTTCTTCCCTAACCATCAAACAATCAAAATTACGTCCCTTACATTTCATTCTCGAGAGATTTAAGAAATTTTTGAAGAAATGGAAAGGAGAAATCATGGAGAAGAGGCTAGGGGCAAGGACTCAAGGGATCCTCAACCCTACTTCAATGGTTTCATCGCTGTAAGTTTAGAGAAAATTTCTAGTCGTTTAGATAAGTTTGAAGAATATTTTAAAAGGATTGAAGATCTCCTTCATGAGATATTTCATCAAGTTGAACATCTAGAATGGCAAATGAAACTTCAATTTGATCATATTGCGGCATATCAAGATGCTCAAGTTGAAATGTATGTGAAGAACAAGTGGATTGATGAAAAGACGACTACGGATTTCCCGAGAGCGTTAGTCTTCTTTCCAAGTGGAATACACAATTTCCCTTGTGAAGATTAGAATATTTTGGTAAAGAGATAGTTATTATGGTTTGTTGAGTCGTTGTATCGATTTAAAGAATCGATTATGTTTGTTAGTATATTTGCTTTCATGTTCAATGTGTGTTGTATTTGCTTTGAACTTGTTATGATTGAGTGTGTATTAGGAACTTGAATCAAATGTAGTACTTATCTGGAATGTATTGAGTCAAAATTAAATATTTTAAATGGAAATTAGTGAGTTTGATTGAAACCTTATGTTTGATTGGTGGATTCAATATTTAATTTTTATTAA
>JAKZJZ010001908.1:0-22950 GCA_022702705.1 Papilionanthe hookeriana x Papilionanthe teres
ATTATTTAATTAATTAGAGTTTCACTTTCATATTTTCAAAGTGTTTAATGGGTTTCTACCCTTTAATTTCCCTAAATTTCAATCATCCAAGAGAAAATTAAAATCAAATATTTTATCCTCCATTTCGATTAAACCTAAAGTTTTAATTAAGGGTTAAAATTCTTTAATTACCTTTATGCCCTTTTGAGCTTATTTATTTCATAACTCACTAAATCGAGCTCAAATGAATTTGAAATTTTTATGTCACCTCACTCACATGTCAATTAAGACATTAGAGGAGAAAATGTGATTTTTTCTGAATTTAATTTATTTATATAATTATTTTTTAGTAGATAATAGGGGTTTTCAAAGAAAATTCAACAAATACGACCAAGGTAAGGTTTCTATCCTTAAGAAAATTATGGAATGTTTCTAATGACTGTAGAACCACTGGACCAATTTTTGTGATTTTTTTAATTATATTTTATTTATTATAATTATTTTCGAGTTTTAGAGTATTAATTAATTTTAAAATAAAATAAAGTTTAAAAATAGATTTTATATTTTTCTTAAATTTCTCTGATCTCAAGGAGTCTAGAGAAACAAATTTTATAATTTTTTGATTTTGCTTTGATTTATTAGAATTATTTTAGTGAAAAATGTCAAAATTCATTTTTTAATATTAAAAATTACATTAAGCCTTTAAAATTCAATATCTTATCCTAGTGGACTTAGGAAAAATATTTGGTTTGTTCCTAAGTGATTAGAGTCAAAATGTGACATTTTTATGATTTTTAATATTTTTGTGATTTTTATTATTTTTTAATTATTAAAATATTAAAATATCGTGAAAAATCAACTTTTTTAGAAATTCCAATTTTAATTTTCCCGAACTCCCCGATATCGCAGAAGCTCCAAAACCATTTTTGTGAATTTTTGAAAAGTATTTTTGGAGTTATGAATTTTTAAAGTTCCATTTTCGCTTATGAGCTTAATCAATCCATTCGATGGGTTAATCAAGTCCAATCGATTTCAAAATTTTATGTAAGGTTCCTCTGACCCTAAAGAGCAATGGAGAATTGTTTTCAAGTCAATTCGTGTGTGGTTAACCTTAATTAATTCAAATTCAATTTTGGGAGTTTAGGCCAATTAGGGTTATTATGAATGAATTAACTCAAAATATATTTTTCATAGGGTCCCCTGGTCCTAAGAAACACCACCAAATTTTCCTAGAATTTATTTTACAACATGCTAATTATTGAATTAGAATACCTAAAACAGTGACATGAACTTCGAAAAATCAATAACTTTTCACGCAGATGGCCTCTCGACCTCGAAAATTCAAGGAATGTTCCCAAGATCGAGGCTTCAAAAGCCCTATTGTCCTCATGCTACGGTGAATTGTCTATGCAAATGGAGAATCAAAACATCGGAAACAAGTAAATAAATTATTAAAAATAAAATACTCATCCAATTAACTTGATTTCTTTTCCACATTATTCTCCTCTGTTCCCTGAGCAAGATGGTATTTTTATTTTATTTTTTTTTATTTTTCTATGCAAAGATATGAATTTTTGCAGTTCTGATATTTAAATAAATCCAAAAAAATCCTAATTTTCTACTTATCCGACTCGGCGCCGCGTCATCCTCGTCCGGATCGAAAGCCCACGCGTCGCTCCGTGATTCAGCGCCGCCATCTGAGTCAGCGCTACGGGGCCCGCCATTCACGTACCATTGCGCTGTCCGGCTTGATCTCGACCGTCCGCTCGATACACGCGCGATCCAACGGCTCCTGGTCATCGTCTCCGACTGGTGTGCACCCGTGACCGTCCACACTAAAACCTTAAGATCTCACTCGATTCTCCATGGATTTTTGCGTTCTTATACTCTATCGATTCGTCTTGAAGAGACGAACACATCTATACGGTTAAGGTGCATCGAAATCAACTCAAACTAAATCGGAGAATCTCCAGGAGCTCTAGAGGAAGAGTGAGTTCATACCTTTCGTCGCAGAAGTGAAGCTTCGATCCGAGGGTCGTGTCACCTTCGATCGAGTCCAAGCAAGCTCCGCATGAAGTCTCTCGCTCTGTGGAAATGCCTAGGTACAAAAGTGACCAAGGCCGATCACAAAGCTTCGGAGGCCGGAAGCAATGGCCGGCCCGCGAGGGGGGCTTTGGCTGGGAACTTCTCCTCTCGTCCGGTGAAGGTGTAGAGTCAATCAATTTGAAGATCGGCTCACCGTGGTGAAGTGTCCTCGGTTTCGGCTTGAATTTCAACTCCAAAATCGGACTCACGAGAGGGCTTTGGGGTCGGATTTCAGCTGGGATCAAGTTCTCTATGTCCGGAGAGGGATCCGGAGCGATTTTGGCAGAAGTTTCTGGTAAGGTTTGGTTCAACACCTCCTTTGGCCGAGAGGGGGTGGTGTTTAAATAGGAATGGCTGGGAGGGCTTCCCGTGGGGGCTCAAGGTCGGGATCACCAGCTCGGGGAGGAGAAGAAGAGCTCCAAGCGGCTACTGAGGTCGGGATAACTCTCAAGACAGTGAGTTTTGAATTTTTCGCTCACATGGAGCTCTCTGGCATGGCGTTTTCCGCGACCCAGAGGCCGCTACAGTGGTCGGTCACCTCATGGTCAAGAAGGTCAAGGCTCGAGGCTCAGTGAGCTCAATCGACCGTTGCCATGTGTAAAGGGTTTCGATTTAAATGGAATGCGGGAAGAGGCTCTTTGGACTTGGTTTGGTCAACCCATAGAAATGGGCTTGGTGCACCCACCAAGGCCCGATTCTGGCCGAAGGGAATCATATGGCTCACCCGAATTCGAGTGGAGAAGTCTCCATCAAGATCATTTAGATTAATTCTCGGGTTAGGGGAATCACGGAAAGTGGTAAAAAGGCTTAATCATCGAGTTAAGAAAGGGTTCCCCTCTCTCACCATTAATGGATTGGTGAGGAGTCCAAGGCTTTCATGGCTCCCATGCTGTTCGTGCACGGCTTCTGGCTCACATTCTGCTCTGGGAAATGGCTTCGTCAATTTCATGAATGGATTTTAGAATTTTGGCATTTTGATGGGAATTTGGATAAAGCCTAATTTGGAATGATTTAATCATAGGTTTCAAACTTTAGTGGAATGATTTTATCAAGCTGGATGATGAGAAGGAATTGTCATGCGGGCTTGGATGAATTTTTGGGCTTGGGTTCAGTGGAAGCGGCTTTTTAAAAGGCTTAAACTGGGCGGCCTTTATATTTCAAAATGGACTTTTGGATGAAGAATTTTGTGAAAGACCATGCCAAATAAATGTCGGGTTTAGTTTAGTGGATGTTTCATGAATGGTTTGGAATCAATTTGCATGATTCGGAGTAGAATCGGGTCAATTCGGGCTTTTTTCAGAAGGGGCCAAGGTGGGCCAAATTGGGCTAACTTGGGCTAAGGTTGGGCTAAGGTTGAATTTGGTGTAAAATTAATGTTGAAAAATGTTTATGGGAGTGTTACAAAGAGTTTTCAACTTTGGTCGGGCTCTAATTTTGGGATTCGGGCCCATTCTGCTAGGTTCTAGCTTAGGTCAATTTAAGGGATTTTGGTTTCGGGGTTAGGTTTGGGTGGAGTTTAGGTTCAAATTTCGGCAAATCAAGTTAGTGTTTTGTTTATGGGGATGTTAGGAAGGCTTTAGAAAAGATTTGGGACCAATCGGAGTCGAATCGGCTAGGTTTCGGTCATGGGTCAAAATCGGGCCTTAAGCCCCAAATTGGAATCGGGCCCAAATGTCAATCAAATCGACTCGATTTGGTCTAAATTGATATTCGGGATATTAAATTGAAGTTTAGAATTGAATTGACCAAAATCGAGGTCAATCGGGGTGGTTCGGTTCGACATCGGGTTCACTGTGTTAAAAAATGAGTCAAATCGGGGTTTTGGGAAAAGTGGGCTAAATCGGCAAAATTGGCCTATGGTGTAGTTGAATAACAAATGAAATTGAGAATATTTGAGATTTTCTAGAATTTTCTGGGAATTTTTAGAATTTTTGGATTTTTGTGGGTAAAAGGGTATTTTGGTAATTTTTGGTGGGGTTTAGTGGGTATTTTTGGAAATTTTGGTATTTTTGGCCAAAGATGGTCAATTTGAGTGGTGGGAAGTGTTTAGGATCGGTTTCTGAGGAACTTTGGGTAATTTGGGTAATTTTGCGAAATTTTGATCATTTTCAACGGTATTTCGTAAGATTTAAGAGTGTAGGACCTGGGGTCAAAAATCGAAATTTTGGAAAAATGAAGATTGATTGAATGTGAGTAGAATGGAATCATTTTCGTTGAGCCATGAAGCCATATTAAGCCCATATGAGCCATGAGAGGACTCATTTCGAGGCATTCACTATGTTGTTCCTAACCCTCTTAGCTCATGGCTTAGTGGTTAAGGACCATCCATACGAATTACCTACACGAGTCGGAAGTCAAGTTGGGTGAGAGTGTGGTTTTAGGACTTGGAATGTGTGTGAGAGTGTAGTGTATGTGCAAGTCAACCCTCACCTGCACTGTGCCATCCAGTGGTATTCCTAAGGCCAAAAAGTCCTATAGGAACTCATCCTTAAACCTCCACATTCGATTTCAACCCTCTAGTGTGATTAGTGGGTCTACAATCAAGCTTCGTGGGTTTGATAGGAGTTAAGAAGTAGTTTGAATTTCTAAATGGTGGGTTCCATTTCTAGTCCTCTAAGATTAGTCAAAGGAAAAGCCTAAGGCTAGCATCCTAAGTACTAAAGAGAGAAGCAAAAGACCTCACCAAAAACGAGGTCAACAAACTTAAACACAGCCTTCTCCAATAAGCACATTCTCAAAAATTGCCTTATTTCGGCCATCCAAATGATCCAAGCAAAGGAGGAAGGGAGAGCAAGAACACGCATCGTTCTAATCAGCCCGACAAGTAATTAGATTGTCCTATCAGAATTTAATGTGTCGAGTCGTTCGCCGAAGAAGATCGTACCGTACCTTTCGAGAAACCGCAAGCAAAGAATACAAGCAATGACCTCCCATAAGAGCAACTGCAAAAGAAGAAGGTCCTCTCGACCCCTTTTAGTTTTTAGATATCATCACTGGCAGAAGTGGCCGAAAGTCCTTCGGCCATAAGAAAGCCATGTATGAGAAAGATAGCTTCCCCGTAAAATCTCTCCCTGTGGCACGTATCCCGACCAGTCACGCATTAGATACTGGAAGAACTTTTGTTTTTAATATAAGTACATTTATGTCGTGTCCGGATCTATCAAATGAAATAAGCAGGATTTTCTTCGTATAAAAGGCCATCGTGACGGAATGAAGAAAGGAAGTGGATTCATTGTCACCTCCCAACAATCAACCTACCAAAAGGTTAAGGTCAGTTTTACAGGGTGTTTAGTTGTAACCAAGCCTGTGGCACCAGTTGATCCACTAAACTAATGATGCATTTACCCAAATGCCAGAGACAGATGTTCACCACCGTCTATTTTTTACCATAGCTTTCCAAATTTTTGGAGCTCCCCTAATTTAAGGGTAACTAAGGAAGGTCGGGGTATGCTTGGCGTACTTTCCAATCGCACTGAATTTCAGAGGAGTCCCCAGTTCTTAAAATCGATCCATACTGAAATTAGCTCACTCAACTCACCTGCCTAAGCCTTTAAAACCTGCATCACCACCCCATCTGTGGCTTAGCCATTTTCTACCAAGATGGCCCAATGTATCTACTTCCCGTTATCAAATTTACAAAGAAAGTGGTTAAAAGCCCTTTTAATCGTACTCGGCATCTTTTCATGGTCGTCATCTACATAAGATAGTTAGTGGAGGGTAAGAAGTGGATGCTTTCTAAGTAAGGCAAGTCTCCCCCCGCATGATAAATAAATGTGGGTCCACAGAGAGATAAGTGCGTATCTTGTTATGTGTATCATCAAATGGGTCCGCTTTATTCCGCCAATGTCGAGCTGAACTCCCAAACATCTGACAGTAAGGTCAGGAGCCGGAAAGCCAAGGCGGATTGAGAGCCCACTGCGTTGTCCCGAGACACCTCTGAGAATAAAAATCGACACTAAATTTTTATTAAAACTATGGGCTGATCGGTTCTCGAAAACTGAGGCACTTATTAATGTAGTCAATGTACTCTTTTGTAGCTACTCTGAGAAAAATTATGACATCATCTCGTATATATTGATGGAGAAATCGTGAATGTCGGATCTCGCGATGATATCTAACTTGCCGATGATTATTTTGAAATGATTAAGCACGAGGAGAAGTGGTCCATGGCAAGAACAGCGAGAGCTGGGGAACGGGGGTCCCCCGCGTAAGGCCCCGTGCGTAAAAGGTCCCTCACCGAGAACCATTTATCGAAGGGAGCGGGAATTATCGCCGAGCAATCTTTGAATTAAATTACAAAAACTTCATTTGAAAACCCCCTACCGACAAAGACTTGCAATGAAATCCCACCGATAGTATCACAAGCCTTCCCTCCAATTTCCGTAGATTGACAATTACCCCCTCTGTTAATCGCTTCGTTTAGGTCCAGAGCAATTCTTGGGCCAGTCACAAGATTATTATCGAAATCGGACTCGCCTTTAAATGAATGCCGATTGATTCGATTGATAATTTTATTTAAATGAGGCCGAATCCTTATGACAAGGATTTTGCTAATTATCTCGCTTATAACCGAGGTAAGCACCGATGGGTCCGAATTGATCCCAACTACTCGCCTCAAGTGGTTCTTTGGAATAAGGACAATATTGGAAGAGCTAAAGAAATAAGACATATCCTTCCCATGGAAAAAACTCGATAATTGCAAGCAATAACCCCGCCTTTAATAATATTCGTGTTTTTTGTAGAAATCGGCAGTGAAAACCATCAGTGTCCAGCTGATTTGGAGCCGTCAATGCCGGTAGAGGGCTTGCCGCATTTCGGCCTTCAATGGGAGGTTCAGATGAGGGATAATGAATCGATATAATGGAAATGGTCCCGTAAGCTCGTGGGGGTGATCCGAACCCTACCAACCGAGGGTCGGGATATCGTGTTATGAAAATACCCGATAGCACTCCTTCCAATCTCCAAATTGTTCTTCACTCAAACCCCATCCTCATCCTTTATGCTGTGAATGATGTCGTAGCCTTCTTCTATATCTCGATGTAGCATGAAAAATTTTGTATTTTTGTCCCCTCTCGCAAAAGCTTTCGATGTAGCTTTCTGTTTGTAGAACATGTCTTCGAATGTCAATGAATTGGAAAGTTTAGTTTCGAGCAAAATAAAAGAAGGTCGCAGGCCTCCCCCTCAAGGCCACCTGCTCCAATCTATTCACCTCCTCTTCACCTTCATTTACCGTAAAAACATTTCCAAACTCTCTCCACCCCCATTTATCGAGAGCTTTACACAGGTTTTAAGATGAAGTAGCCTCAACTTAATCCAAGGGTCGAGTGAGTCTCCCCTCGCCATATTGATTGGACGAGAGTAACAAAGTTCGATGGGTCGACTCGTAAATTTTGCATCCGAAGTGGGACAGGAGAAAGTTTCAGTGGGGAGTGAAATAGAAAGGATGAGGGGTCAGTGGTCGAACAAAGGAGGGGGAGGTAGGTGATAGAGGAATGTAGAAACCTGGAGTGCCAAGCTTCATTTACCAAGAATCCGTCCAACCTTTCCCAAATCTCGCTTCTCCTCCATGTGAAAGGTGTGCCCTTAAAACCAAGATCAAACAAACCCGCAACTCGGATATTGTCACTAAAAAAGTTCATAGTGCTAAGGGTGGGGGTCCTACCCCCCAATTTCTCACAGAAGTGGCAATGCAATCGAAATCTCCCCCACCAGCCCAAGGGAGATCAATGAACCGCTCGATAAGGTGTAAGTGATCCCGCAGACCGATTCTATCTTGTTTTCTAAATCCCGCATAAATAAAAGTAAAGACAGCATTTCAGTGTCCAAGAAAGTGTAATGAGAGGTGAGTAAATTGGTGGTGATCAATGAGAATAGACCAATTGACCTCGCTCCGCATAGATCTAGATTTTATTACCGATGTTAGCATGTAAAGTGAAACCAGTGAGAAATTTTCGAGGATTTTAGCAGAGTTTATATGAACCATAGGTTCCAAAAGCACAATACACCAAGGGGTGTGTTTCTTATTAAGATTTTTGAGTCTTCTAGAGAGTGTGGACAAGCCACCCCTCTAATGTTCCAACAGAAGGAGGTTTATCATTCGAGATCGACGAGGGGGAGGGGAAAGTGATTTATGGGAGTTCGGATCTAGTTCTCCCTCTAAAGGAGGGAGGGGTGGGGTGAAAACTCTCTAGTGCTCGAAATCGGAAGTTTCAAAGCAAGTTTTCGGAGTTCAGATCTATTTTTCTTCTTCTTCTGAGAGGAGTAAATTTCTCATTCCTCCTCCATGGAATCGAAACAGCTCTCGCCTGAGGGGGAAGGGGGAAGAAAGGTCGAGGGGGAGAGGTAGCATAAAATGACAGTGGGTGCGGGTTTTGGATAGTAAAATTAAAGTGGTTCGGAGGGGATCGGGATTAAGATAAGTATGAATATGCACTCGAGTGGGAGGAGGTCCCACTTCAGTGGAGAGGGCATCTCCGTGGGGGACGAGGATCTAACCGAGTAGTTCCCACCTCAAAAGCTTTTCCCGAGTAAAATCAATCCCGACATCGGGCCGGAGCTCTCCCGGGGCTGGATGAAGTTTGAAGCACCCGTCCGTAGTATGCCCAAACATCCTACAGCCGAGTGCAATAATAAGGTCTGCTGCATGATTATATATATATATATATATATATATATATATATATATATATATATATATATATATATATATATATTTGTGTGTGTGTGTGTGTGTGTGTGTGTATACATATAAGTATGTATATATACATATATATATATATACATATATATATATATATATATATATATATATATATATATATATATATATATATATATATATATATATATATATATATATATATATACATATAAATTATATATATATATATATATATATATATATATATATATATATATACACACACATATACATTTTTTTTTTTTTTTTTTTTGGGAAGAGGCTACACTGCCCCTACATGTTAATAAAAGTATGCAAGCATAAAAGGGAGATCCCCTAGGAAGAAGATCCCAAGATAACTCCACACCAAACTAAAAGAGACTAAGTAAATGAAATAAACTAGAGAAAGGGCCATTCCCAAGAAAAAGAGAATAACTCGAAGAGAAACCAAAAGGAGCAAATATCCAAGTAGAAACCAAGTGAAGAAGACACCAAAATGCTCCTACAAAAGAATTATAAAACGTAGCCTCTTTGAAGGGTGTGGGGTAGGGAGAGTAACAATCGGCAGTGGACATCACTCCAAAATTGGGCTGAGGGCTCTGGAATGAGTCACCTCGCGAGGAGATGAAGAAGCCGGGGAGGCAGTAGTGGAGGAGACCATTACTCTCTCGCGGAAGATAAAAGCTTTTTTAGCAATCCACCTAGCCAGCGTCCGTCACTCCTCTCCGAAAACAAAGTTAAATCGAACAAAGCAAGCCGCAGGCAAGAGAAGATCCGATTTGGTAAACCCAAGTGGAATGGTGCAAGGAGGAAGAAGGTCTTCTCGAAAGTACTGAACTGGAGTAGAAGAGTCTCCCTCCACAATGATGGAAGACCATCGAAAGAGTGTAGCAATGTGAAGAGCCCAAAAACAAGCAGACTCAACTCAAACCTTCCAATGGATCATCAAGCCAGAGCTGAGCCCGGAAGAAAAGCAAACCTTTCCCAAAAGATGGTTCGAAGATGCCTCCAATGCCGCCCAATCGATCCTCGAAAGCACCATCGCATTGACTTTAATAAAAGGAGGGCTATGGGCTTTCCAAAAGATCTTAGTAACTTTTACAAGCACAGGTCTATTCGTGCACAAAGAAGCCCTCGAAGAATGTTCTTGGAAAATTTTTAACAGAGATCAATTCTAGAGATAAAAGTAAGGCAATCGGTAACTACCCCGTTAGCTTTATGAAGCACCCCATCATATTTAACCCCATTTCTATGCATCCAAATGAACCAAGCCACAATACAAGGGATCTCCCCAGCCTTAACTTTCCTCGCCAGAATGCCAGGAATCATTAAAATCATGCCAATCTAACAACAAGAAAGGTTAATTTTCAACTTCGTCGATCGTACCGACCAAACCTCTCTGAGAAGTGTGGGCATTTAAAGAAAAGATGGTTCGCAGTTTCGAATTAATGTAACGACAGAAGGCATTTAAAGGGCCTTCAAACCTTTCGAGTTTTAGAATATCATCGCAGGGAGGAGCCCATGGAAAATTCTCCAAATGAGGAAGGACATAGAGGGGGTAAGATATTTGTTCCATATGCTATCGCCTCATACTCGACCCGATTCCAAGAGTTGATAGCTGGAATAAATGTGCTTGGCAATGCCGCTATTCTCGCCATTTATCCATCCGAGTTTATCAAGCCGATACCTATCAAAGGGGATAAGAGCCACCCGATCAACAAATGTAATCCACCCGCAATTGTTTCAAGCTAGGAATGGACCAATTCATGTTGTCCCAACAAACCAGGAAATAGTGGAATCGGGCTTCGTTAATATTAGGTAGCGGGAACCGATAGTTCCTTTCGACACCAATTATCTTGCCAAAACAGTGATGTCACCCTTGCCTAACTCCCAACAGAATAAGAGATTCAAATATTTCCTCGTTAATGAGCATATGTTTCCGCATTCTAGAAATACCCGTTTACGATATGAGAGGCTAAGGGATGAGTGGTTCTACAATATTTCCTTTCAAGAAAAGAGCCCAAAGAGAATTCTCGCTCCCCGAAATGAATCCATAGCTTACGTAAATTAATCCTGGCCAGTAGGTGTTTCAAGCCTTTTAAAACCTCGAACCACCACCATTTCTTTGCAGCAAGGCTACTACTTCGCGCCCGAATTTAATGAAAACTTCCGTTTTCGCTTACATCGCACCCATAGAAATCAAGTCAAATATTCTTTCAATCCGAATCCCGGAACTTTTCTTTAAGCAAGCCATCCGCAGATATAAGGGGAAAGAGGTTAATATGCTATTTTCAGGAGTGTAATTCCGCCACTCGCATTTACGAGAGGAGTCGCTGACCAACTGTAGAGTCGAGCATTCAACTCGTGCAATGATCTCCCTGGAAAATGAAGCTTGCTTAGATCCGCCTTTCGATAAGAAGAACCCCCAAGTATTTTACGTGAAGGCTTCGGTTTCTGAGAAGCCAAAGGAATTGAAGTGGGTCCACTGATAATGTTAGTGGTGGATATGGTCGGGGAAAAGCTATTCGCACTTGCTTTTGCCGAAATGAAGGCCGATATCCGTCGAAACTCACGAGACAAAGGCATCACCTTATCGACAAGAAATTTTAGAAGCTCGGGAGAATATCATTAAATCATCAAGATATAAAGGTGAGAGATGACATCTGACCTCGTGGTGCACCGGCATAAGGGTGAGAGAGGAGACTCGAGTATCCAAACACTTTGAGAGATAGTCCATAACAATGACGAAGATAGTGAGAGAGCGGATCACCTTGTTTAAGCCAGCAATACGTAACTGAACGAAGCACATCAACAAAAAAAAAAAAAAAAAAAAAAAAAAAAAAAAAAAAAAAAAAAAGAAGCAAGCATGCATTGCTAATCCCCGTAGATGTTGATGTCTGTTATCCCCATTCGAATGGTTAATTCCAAATCCCGTTATGAGGGCTTCGTATTCCGCTTCGTTGTTTGTACATGGTTCCGTCAAGTGGTAGGAGTATCTTAACATCCCCCGCTCCGTGTTATAAAGATTAGCCCGATTCCCGCCTTACCGGCACTATCACTTGCGATTCTTCGTCTTTGTAGGCGCCGAAGATGCTCCGTCGAAATATAATTCCCAACGTCGATCATCAAGGTCTTCTAGGTTCATTATTTGTTCATCCGGCAATCGTCATCGAGAGGAGATTCCGCCGGCAAAGGGTGTGCCGCAAGGAAGTCTCGCTAAGACTTGTCCCTTTACGGCACGAAGAGGCACGAAAGTTATATCGAATTGCAATAATATCATCGACCATCCGGCAAGTCTCGCCTGAAAGCGTCGGACGAGTCATCAAGTATCGCAATGCGATTAAACTTCGAGATCAGTCGACTCTTATGAGAAAGCATGTAATGCCCGAGCTTTCGAGCGGCGAAGATCGTGCCAAACAATGCTTTTCAATTGCGGGATACCTTATTTCCGTCGGCGAAGAACGACGACTTAGGTAATAAAGAGCATTTTCTTTACCCTCATCATCGACCTGCCAACAGTGGCTCCGAGAGAGTCGTCTAAAGCCGCGGTATAAAGTATTAGCGGTCTCACCCGAGACCTGGGGCCGCTAAGACAGGAGGTGTCATTAAGTATTGTTTAATGTCCTCGAAGGCCCTCTCAGCATTTCTCTTCCCAAATAAATTTGGCGTCCTTTTTAACTAGTGCCGAGAAAGGCCGACACCTACTCCGACAGGCTCGAGATAAAGCGTCGAAGATATGCCACCTTCCCTCGAAAAGATCGTAGTTGTTTTAAGGTTTTGGGAGGCGGCATTTCTAAGATGGCTTTAATCTTTTCCGGGTCGATTTCAATTCCACGATGTCGGACAACGAATCCTAAGAATTTCCCGAGGCGACGCCGAAGGCGCATTTTAAGCGGATTCATCTTAAGGTTAAATTGTCTTAATCGTTCGAAAACAATTCTCAAATCATACAAGTGGTTTTCCTTTACTTTGCTTTTGATGACCACATCGTCCACGTAGCATTCGACTCGATTATGGATGAGATCATCAAAAATTCTTGTCATTGCTTCTGGTAGGTCGCTTCCCGCGTTCTTCAGATCCGAATGGCATCACCGTGTAAGAATATACTCCGATCGGCGTTCCGAATGCCGTAAGTTTTTCATCTTCTCGGAGCCATTTTTATCCGGTTGTATCCTCGAAGATCCATCCATGAATGAGAATATTTCATGCGTCGAAGCAATGTCGATCATTAATTCTCGGATCGGCAGAGGGAATTCATCTTTTCGACATGCCTTGTTTAAATCTCTCGAAATCCACACAAATTCTCGATCCGACCATTCTTCTTCCCGACCGGTACCACGTCGGCTAACCAAGCTCGAGTATTGTTCTTCACGGACAAATTTAGCGTCTATTAGCTTTTTAACTTCGCCTATGACTTGTTGTTCGATTTCTATACGCATTCTTCTCGGGACTCATTCGACCGGAATCGTGGCAGGATCCACCCCTAGCTTATGGATCGCGACCTCTGGAGCTAAACCCGGCATCTCATCGTAGCTCCAAGCAAAACAAGTTCTTTAAATTCCATTAATAACTCGATTATTTCTTCCGAGTCTTCTTTATCGAGTAAGGAGCTAACAAAGGTAGGTCTAGGCTCTTCGCTAGTACCTAAGTTAACTTCCGTTAACTCATCTATCGTAGATTTGATTTCTTCTTCGACTTCGGTGGAGCGTCTCCAATTTGTAAATCTTCGAGTTCGTCCGTAGTTTCCATGCAGCTTCATTAGATTCGCAAGTGACAACCAAGCAAAATTCAGCATCATCAACCGATCCTACTCGTGCCGAATCCGAGACCATGCTTCGAGTCGGGTGGACGACCGGAGTTATTCCATAAATTTTCAAAATGTTGTGATCGACCTTTGTCCATCGTCGAGGTAAGAAACCACGCCGAATTAAATTTTCGAACACAGGGAGAGTACCACTCAAAAGGCAATTCCATTAATTCTCGATGAAGTAGCATCTTCAAGTTGTACATTATTTTCAGCTTTGGAGGAAGGAGCACCACGGTAGAATTTGATGGGTTTCGCACCACCGCTACGTACCTCTTCGACCTCCATACCCTCGATCTTATTAGAATGGATCGGGGTTAGTGGTCATAAGTATGTACGTAGTGGTTAATCTTCTCGTACATCGATTTGTATTCTTCATTTCTTCTCATCTTCGAGAGGATTCTGAATTGCGGCTTCTTCTCGACTTATTGTCGCCGCTTCTTGTTTGATTTCTTTTTCTTCTTCGAACTATCTTCCCAATCGACATTGATGGTCGGTTTCCTCTCGTCCAATCGTCCTAACGTCTCTACCACGACCTCGTCCCCGCCTCGACCTCGATGCGAGTTGTGGAGAAACCTTCACCATCTCGCCGTAAGGGAGTGGTGAGCGACCGTTGGACTAGAACTTCGTGTTCTTCGTTGTCCCGAACTTTCTTTGCTTCATTTGTTATGGTATCTCTCGGAGAAGATCGTTTTCTTCGGGTGCATAATAAGCCGCATCTTCATGGATTCCGATTTCATGTACGGAGAACGGTCGTAAGTCACCTTTAATACACCGTTCCCCTCCGTCGTAGTATTTAATGCATCGATGTAGAGATGATGGTACCATCCTCGTTTTCATGTATCCATGGTCGGCCCAGCAGAGCGTTGAACGACGTTTCGAATCAATTATGTGAAATTTCGCGGTTGTCTTTGCTAAGTCACCGGTCTTCATTAGCAAGGTTATCGAGCCGAGGGCTCTTTCTCCTTTCTCGGTCGAATCCTCTTAATAACATTTTGTCCGCCTCGAGCTCGCGAGCATCAATTTCCAAGTATGCTAGCGTTCGAAGATTCATTATATCGATCGATGCTCCCGGATCCACCAATACTCTGGAGAGTGTAAATTTTCCGATCAGTAACCGAAATGTACAACTGGCTCGGTCGTGATCCGCCGTCCCAAGTAGTAGGTCATCGTCCGTGAAGGTAACACCTCGTTGTTCCTTTAACGAGCAAACCTCATCTAAGGAATCTCCGGCCATTCGAGCTAAGCAAATTTCCGGATCAAGTAAGGCTCGATCGAGCTTCTCTCATCTCCTTCGATAAGATGAGAGCATCATAAATGCTTAGTCTGGCTCGGTAGTTTCCTAAGATGGGCTAGCACGTTGTAGTCCACTTTATTTTCATGTGTCTCTCGCTTCTTCTCGAATGGGTATTTCTTCCGCCGGGTTGGTTCTTCTGAACAACCACTCGCTTTCCTTCGTCCTTCTCGACCCATTCTCGGAGGTAGAACTTTTCCACTTCTTAAGTTGACTTCGTGATTTCTTCTAAGTCTAAGATCGAGTTCGTCGGTGTCTCCTTCGAATCGGAATGACAAGCTTCTTCCGGATTAGCTTCGCAGTCCGAAGGCTCTAACTCTATCGTGACCGGAGCTCCTCGAAACTCGCAAATAGATTCGTTGCTTCGTCGAACTCTCGTAGCCTTCTTGATGGATGTCTTCTTCATCATTGTGATCGTCGAGATCGTGTATGATTCGAGAATTGTTATCTGTATCGAATCGACGTCCGGATTAGTTCGGATTGTCGCTAGTTACGTAATCGTTAGAAATAACAAAACGTAGCCAACGCCATAACCCTCATCATTATAAGATTCCACCGGAGTGAGTAAATAATCATACGTAGTCGTAGGTTCGAGGGATTTCTCCCCCGAATCTGAAACAACTATCCTGGATGCAGCTCCTAGTCTAGCCTTAGGTGCCTCGGTCTCTCTTCTTCGTCAATTTTCTTCTTTTCTTCAATCGTCTCCTGTCGAGGTGGTTCTTCTATCGCAAGTGATAGTGACCGGCTCAACAGTGCTTCGAACTCGAATCGAAGCTCGCACCGAAGCGGTTTGGATGTCGTCTAAAATCTTTTCGAAGACCTCGTCCAAGCGGTAGTCCATCCATCGTCGTCATATGGGATCTATCGGAATGATGGGATCGGGCCGAGACAACATCGACGGAACCTCCTTCTCGGGGTTCCTTCATGTACTCCTTCGGGATCGTTATATTCCCTTTCCGCAAGGTCGTCATCGAGCCAACTTTCAAGGTAATACAATCTTCTATCTTGTGCCCAAGCATCCGTGGTAAGGGCAAAAGTCGGGATCACCTTTCTTGTCGACTCTTCCGGTCTCTTAGGTCTCGGTAGTCGGAAATCCGGAGTCTTCATCAAACTACGGAACATTTTCAAGCATCGGCTTCATTCTTGAACGGATATTCTCTCGCTCAAAAGCTCCCTTAATGTACGTCGCGGACGAGGTGGTTGCTCATACCGGCAGATGACCGATAGCCGGGCCGGGTTGCCGGTAATTCCGTCGTGGTTGCCGCGGCCGTTCGTGGTATTTCAGTACGGTCGTTGCGCTTTGTCAACCGCCGCAACGATCCCGGATTTCTTTTCAAAAGTCTTTACTGTGCTTTGTTTATCCGTTTTATCTGGTGAAACTTAATTGCTTTCGCCTCCTCTCGCAAGCTTCCGGCCTTGCTTAACAACTTCTCGAAAGTCTTAATAAGAAATCCTCGAGGAGAAGTGCTATCGGCCATGGATGCTTTTTAGTAAAATGCCGATCGCATGCTGTTCTTGCAACCGTGGTTCACACTTCATGCTTAAGTTCCTCCATCGAAGTATGTAATCCACCAAAGTTTCATTCGGCTTTTGTTTCTCTACCACTAAATCACCTATAGTGATGTGGTGCCGAGCTCCGGCGAATCGCTCGATGAAGAGGTTCTCTAGCTTCCGAGAACGTCTTCACCGAACCATTCGGTACTCCCGCATACCCGCCGAAGGCGATTCCCGACAGATCGCTCGACGAACCGTCGGAAGAGTAATGCATCGCTCCCGCCGCATCGCAACAACCGGCACGAAAGTGTGCCACATGCCGTCGGGGTTCCCTGCTCCGTCGAAGGTCTTCGGACACGCAGGTGGTACGAAGCCTTCGGCATCGACGATCGGCCGAATCCTTCCTCGGTAAGGTCTACCCGTCCGAATGGATGTCCCGCTCTTCGATCGTGCTAAGGCTTCTCGCACTCCGCCGTTCCACCAAGTTCTTGATATCCTTTTCAGAATCATACTTCGTGTTGTATCCTTTTTCACCGATCATCCCCATCGACCGACGTAATCTCCTTTCCTCCGTCTACAATGTGAATGACCTCTCGGGGTGTCTCTCTATGTGGTCTGTACTTCGACTCGGAGAGCGGCCGCAGCTACGGCCATTTCTTCCATCCTCTTCGCCATTCGAGCGATCGTGTCGTCTTTTTCCCGAAGCCGCCTTCTCACCGCCCGGCTCCTCTTCTCGCGGCCGCAGAGCACCTCGCGAAGCCGATGAAGCTCGTGTCTCAACCATGTTGATTTCTGCGTATTCGTCGTCCATGAATTCCGATGAATCAATCTCGTCTCCGAACTTTTCTTCTTTCTTTTCGCCAATCGCTCTGGATATCTGTTCTCAACTTTTCCATGGCATCTTCTAGCGGGCTTTCGTGTGTCTTCGTGGTTGTCGTGCGATAGCCGCCGGGTCCCCTTCTCACGAGTCCCCTTCATCGCGAGAAGCACTTTCTTCGCATTCAAGTCTCCCGGCGAGACTTTCTTTCTCGGCCGCCGTTTCAATCTCAACTCGCCCAAGCAGTGGACGCCATACCATCCTTCTAACAACAGGAGTCTAGGACCGCATGGTCTCGTCGGCCAAATGCCGGAAGGTGGTATCCTCCCTAATTTGTAATCCCGAGACGACAACGGCGACTAGCCTTCATTCTTTTACTCGGCTTTTCCGTCATGATGGCGGTTCTACTCGGGCCCAAGACGGATTCGACCGGCACCCGCCCTATCCTTCGTAGAATTTCCGATACGGCGCTTTTCCTTCTTTGCTAACTTTTCTACCAAAGTTCGCAACTGAGCAAACGGCGTAGTTCTAGTTCTTTCTTGCGGCTATCGTTGTAATATGCGGGTCGCGGTAATGCGGCAAAGAATCTTGCGAATATTTTCTTCATCTTCGCGATGGAGAGGGGATGAAACCCGCTTCCTCCCAAGAGTGGTATGTATTCAGCAATGGTGTATATTCCGGCAGCTTCGGAATTTCCTCTAGGAAAGCAATTTCAGCAGCCTCCGGCTTCTCTAGCGATCCTTCTACTTTGTTTCTTCTTCGGGTCCTCGTCGCTGACGCGAATCTTCGAACCGGACCCGATTTCGAAAACGTAAGGTCTTACAGAAGATCTGTACCCTCCACTGTAACAGTCCATCATAATTCTGGATTTCTTTCCCTTTGATTTGGCAAAAGTCGGGTAGGTGCAGAAACAACTAGACCAAATGGGGTAGTAAGAATAGCTCCTCCCGCTGACAGCAAGATTCCTCTTAGCTCGGATCCTTCGCAGAGGAGGGAATTCTGGGCCGACCTAAGGTCGAACCTGCAAGCAATGCTCCTCACCTTCAGATACCTTGTTCGTCAGCTGCAAAGAGGGAGACGTCGGTGATCTTGACGTTCGTGTTTTCAAATCCTTGTCCAAATCGGATGATTCCATCGTCGGCAAGCTTCATCCTTATGATAGCCAAGTCCAGCTCCATTGGTAAAAGAGAAAATCGCTCGGGCTTCCATTTCTGCAGGTAGATTCTCGATTGTCAGTCCCAAGTTATGCTTCTTTTCTTTAGGACGAAAAGAAAGGAATCGAAAAGAGTCCGAACTCATTCTTGTTCATGTATTTATAAGAAGGAATCACTTATTAAAAGAATCACTTATTGTAGGGTTCGTTTATTTAGAACGGAGTGTTCAAAGGTGTAGAGAAGGTAAGGAATCTGAATCGGAGTTGAAAGGAAAAGAGAGTCTTAAGCAAGACTTCCGACTCGAAGGATCACTCCTAAACTAACACCTATCGGGGTCCACCCCACCTCGTAAATGAGGTAAAAGGATCTCGGAACCTCTCCGTTTAGGGGTGTCTAAACAAAGCGGCTCCTAAATCCGAGAGAATGTTGGTTATACTGTTCAAGGTAGAAATGAACATAGTATCCCAACGGAAAGAAGGGTAGTTCGATCCATAAGGGACATGGATGCACTACCGATTTTTGAAAGCGTAATTGTCCGATTAGAATGGAGAGAGGAACTTTCCTCCAAGAGTCGCCGTGTTGTCGGCATATTTTTAAGCTGAGTGTTGTATTTTTTTTGAAAGGGTCGCCTACGTAAGTTGTCGGCGAATTTTAAATTTAATTTAAATATAGATATAATTTAGAAAGTAGTATTTGATTTTGAAAATAATTTTAAATTTGAAGATTTTAAGATATGAAATCAAACCGATCTCACATCCCAAATAGTTTATATAAACGAGCACCGCATCACAAACCGTGTATCTATCCCTAAGGATAAACACACCGTCTCGATGGTGGGGCTCTGCTAAACAAACTAGAAGATTTCAGTGACATCCGTTTGGTCTGCGAACCAATTTTATAAGCCGACAAATTCCCCGCTTAATATGAAAACATTAAACAGGTTTATATTACTCCGGGTTCTTTAAAATTCTCATAAGGGCAAGCCCCTATAGTTAATTACATCTTAAGTGACGGAATCACCTAAGAAAACTCTCGATAATAATCAATAATTTCGCTCTCAAGAATTTCAAAGTTTAAGTTTTCAAAGGATTGAATTTTTGAATCTCAATATGGAATGGATCAAGTTTGGAACATTTTATTTTGGGAATTCAAAGGAAGAAAAGTAGGAGAAATTACGGATTCGAAGTGAACTTCGATAATCTCCCGACTATCCTATTGTTTGTCTCGGATTTAGGAAAGTCCTAATGTTTATTTAATGTTTTGATCTCGCCAATTTTAATTAATTAGGACTTATATTCGTATGATAAAATCATACAAATAGACTTCGAAGATATGAGGGTTTATATCGTATCTGACGACTACCTCGGAGTCCTAAGACCGTTAGTGGCTTAATTTGCAATGCAAATGCCTAACGAAGAGTCGAGGATTTATGTTGCACTAGTGCAAACTACCTCGAAGTCCTATGGCTTTGTTGTTTAATTCTAGGAAAGTTTTGCTGAAGTAGATTCAAGTTTTGCCGACGACGATGGCCGTGCCGCCCACCATGCTCCGAGCTCCTTGTTGTTGCGCAGGTTTAGTTTTAGAAATCATAAATCAGTGATGAGAAAAGTGTTTTGGTTTAGAGAAGTCTTAATTTCCAAGTGTTTTTTGTGTTTTAATTAAAACAAATCTTAAAGTCGATTATAACAACACCGGTTAAGATCCCACTGCTCCATCCTTCCTAAGCATCATTATTTTTATCGGATTCACTTAGTCCAGTATGAATTTGCTAAACTCAACCGAATGAGTTCCACACTTTCATTTAGACCGCGTGAAATCCCGTTAGCAACACGTAGGTTACATCATCCGAGGTATTCCCGATCATCCAACGAGACGTTTTAATTTAGTTGTAATTGTAGTTTTGTGTTCCGTTTGTGATTAAATTTCGAGTTGTCTTATATTTTGAAATGTCGTGGAGGTGAATTTTATCTTGTAGTGTCTTTTAACTTAGTTTTGGTTTCAGCTTTGGATTCTATCCTAAAGGTGTAGGTTTTCATGCAATCATTGTTTATCATGCAAGAAAAGTAAAGTGCATTTCGTAATAAAGTAAATGCAAGAAAGTAAATCGCAGTAAAGTAAATCGCGATAAAATAAAAGCGTACTCCTGAGGGTCTTCCCGTCATTCCAAGCCGCACTTAAAACACGAGTTAGAATATTTAAGCAAGTTCCTAGGTAAAGCTAAGGTAAGGGTTATGGTTTTCTACCAAATTCCTAATCCTATAGCTAGTCATTTCCTATGACGTCTAAGTTCCTCGTGTTTCGTTCAAGACGATTTTCTTCATCAAAGAACAACTAAGTTCAATTGTTCTTATAAATATCCTATCATATCGAGGAAGTGCTTAAGAAGAATCTTAAACATCTTTTCAATATTTCTAGGATTGTTTTAAGTCCAAATGAATTTAATTATGTAAATGAATCGATCGTCCGAGGTTTTCAAGTTTTGTTAACTTGCTCGATGAATTAGGATATTTGAATGTCCTATAAGTGAAGTAACATTTCATTTAATATTCCGTTTAGGAGTTATGATAACTAAAGCTTCTGAGGGCAAAATGATATTTAATGATTTGTGATTCAAGTTCAAATTAATGGTTTAAGTTTGGAATAGTGTTCAAGTTATTTTAGATTTATTTTTGAATTCTTCATGTCTTTATATTTAATTTAATTTAACTTAATTTAATTTAATTTAACTTAATGTGGTTTAATTTAAATTAATTTATCTTAAGTTAATTTAATGTAATATGATTTAGCTTAATTTAATTTAATTTAATTTAATTTAATTTAATTTACTTTGATTTGATGTTACATTGAATTAATTTGATTTAATTTAATTAATTTTTCTTTATTTAATTTGATTTAATTTAATTTAATTTTTAATTTAATTTAATTTAATTTTAATTTTTAATTTAATTTAATTTTAATTTAATTTTTAATTTGATTTAATTTGATTTAATTTAATTTAATTTAATTTTTAATTTAATTTAATTTTTAATTTAATTTAATTTTATTCATTTTAATTTTAATTAAAATTTTAAAAGAGTTTAATAATTTAATTTTAGTTTAATGATTAAGTCTTTTAATATTTTAAATTTGAATTATCATTTTAATTAGGAATTAAACACTAATGAGATGATTAATTTAGGGATTTTTAAATTAAAGAATAAATCTCTTCCTAATAATATCCCTATTTTAATAATTCCAATTTTATTATTCTTCCAAATTTAATCAATTATTTAATTAAAGTTTAATCATTTTAAATTGCTTAATGGGTTTCTACCCTTCAATTATTAAATTTCAATCATCCAAATCAGATTAGGATCAAATATTTTACTTGTTAATTTTTTATTAAACCTAAAGTTTTAATTAAAGGGTTAAAGAATTTTAATTACCATTTTGCCCTTTAAGCTTAATAATTTCATAACTCACTAAATTGAGCTCAAATAAACTTGAAATTTTTATGTGACTTCACTCATATGTCAATAAAGACATTAGAGGAGAAAATGTGATTTTTCTGTTTTTAATTTATTTATATAATTATTTTTGGTGGAAAATAATGATTTCCAAGGAAAATTTAATAACATGACCAAGGAAAAGTTTCTGTCCTTAAGAAAATTATGGGACATTCCTAATGACCAGAGGACCACTTGGACCAAATTTTGTGATTTTTTGAATTATATTTCATTTATTAGAATTATTTTAATTTCTGGAGTATTAATTAATTTAAAAATAAAATAAATGTTTAAAAATGAATTTTATGTTTTTCAAAAATCTCTCTGATATCAAGGATTCCAGAGAACCAAATTTTACAATTTTCTGATTTTTCTTTGATTTATTATAATTATTTTAGTGAAAATGCTAGAAAATACATTTTTTAATTTTAAAATTACCCTAGAGCTTTAAAAATTAATATCTCACCAAATAGGCCTGAGAAAAATATGGGGTTTGTTCCTAAGTGATTAAAATTCAAAATGTGACATTTTGGTGAATTTTATTATTTTTGTGATTTTTATTATTTTTAGATTATTTTAATAATTTTTAATTATTTTAAAATTCAAAAATAGGCTTAAAAATATAGTATTTATTTTAATTACCATTTTATTTTTATTAAATTCTTTTGGTCATAAGGAACTTCCAAAATCAATTTCATAATTTTTTTTAAATTATATTTTATTTATTATGATTATTTTAATACCAAAAATGTTATTTAGCTTAGAAAATAAAATTAGGAGATCAAACTAACTCCAAATGTTTTCAAATTTGTTTTGGGAGTTCTTCTGAGCCTAAGCCACAGTGGGGAACAAAAATTAAGCCATTTACATTTATATTTAACCCAATTAAATTTTCTTTTGGTTTAGTGAGTTGATTTAAATCAGGGTGAGTTTTAATGGGTTAGACCAAATTTTTATTTTTCCTATGGTCCTCTAGTCACAGGTAACCTAACAAAATAATCTTATTTTTTTTCTAATGAATAGTATATTTTTTATAATTTTTAAATCAAAATAGACACAATAAACTTGAAAAATAAATATCTCCTCATGGAGATCTCCCCTGATCTTGGAAAAATCAAAGAAGATTCCTCATGACAGAGAGAACAAAAGACTTCAATTT
>JAKZJZ010001909.1:0-22936 GCA_022702705.1 Papilionanthe hookeriana x Papilionanthe teres
ATTTGGATCCAATTCCACTTTTGACCTTAAGGCCCATTTTTTGACCTAAGCCCAAACCTAACCCAAATGAACCCAAACCTCAAAATTAAAACCCAACCAAAGCCAAAACCTCTTTGAAACACTCCCATAAACACTTCTCAACAATAATTCTACATAAATTTCAACCCTAGCCCAACATTGGCCCAACTTGGCCCATTTGGACCTATATTGGCCCATTCACCAAAAGAATCCAAATCCAACCCAATTCAAGCCCAAACTACCCCAAATTTGCTTCAAGTTACTCATGACACATCCATGAGCTAAAACCAACAACTATTTGGCCCAAACTTCTACAAAAATTCCCATCCATGAACACATCCTTAAACTTAAAAGCCCACTTCCCTTAAACCTTCTTAAAAGCCCATTTCCTTCAAAATTCAAAAGCCCAAATCTACCCTAAAGCCCACATGACATCTCCATTTGTCATCCATTTAATTAAATCCATTACCTAAGTCCTAAAATCATCATTGAATTATCCCAAATGAAGCTTCATCCAAATTCCCATCAAATTACCAAAAAATTTCTTAAAACCCTTTTCATGAAACAAATCAACCTTTTCCCCAAGCCAAATGAAGCCATGAACAAGCCATTTTCAAGCCACATGAAGCCATGAGGGCTTTGACTTGTCATTAGTCCATTTATGGCAAGAAGAGGGGGTTCTTTCTTAAACCTCCTTTAACCCTTTTTTACCTTAATCATGTCACACACTAAACCATGTTTAGCCACCTCATCATGGATGGAGACTTCACCACTCCTTCTAAGCTGACCTAAATGATTCCCTCAGCTCAAAATCAGAGCTTGGAAGGGTGCACCAAGCCCAAAATGGTGGGTTGACCCAAACCAAGCCAAAGTGAGCCTTCTCCCATTCCATTTAAATCAAACTCCTTTACACATGTCAAACCTCGATTGCCTACACTAAACCCCAGCCCCGACCCACCTGACCAAGATGGTGACCATTGCCGGCCGGCCGGCCACCGGTGCCGCCGGAAAACACCATGGCCGAGAGCTCACATGTGAGCCAACATTGAAATTCTCACTTGCTGAGCTGCCCCATGCCTAGTGGTCACCATGGCCGATCTTCTCCTCACCGAGAGCAGACTCGATCCCAAGCCCTAACTCCCTCCGAGAGGCCTTCCACCCTCTCCTATTTAAACTCCACCCCTCTCGGCCATGAGAGGAGCCGAAACAAAAACCTTAAGGAAACTTCGCCAAAATCACTCCGGATCACTCTCTACACATAGAGCACCCGATCCCCACCGAATTCCAGCCCCAATTCCTTCTAGCCGAGCCCAATTTTGAGCTCAAACTTTAGCCCAAAAACCAGGACACTTCTCCACGGTGAGCCAATTCCCAAATTGATTGGCTCTACACCTTCACTGGACCGAGGGAAGGTGTCCACCACCAAAAGCCCCATCTCCAGAGCCACCCGGTTGCTCCAGCCTCCAAGCTTTGTGATCGGGCTTGGTCGAAATCATATCCGGACAATTCACCGGACCGGGAGACTTCATCCGGAGCTTGTCGGGACCCAATCGAAGGTGCAACAACTCTCGGATTGAAGCCACACTTCTCCGAGCCAAGGTATGAGCCAACTCTCCATCCCGAGCTTCTGGAGATTCTTCATTTCGAATGCCTTAGTTTCAATGCATGTTAGCCGTATAGATGTGTTCGTCTCTTCAAGACGAATCCATAGAGCATAAGAACATGAAAATCCATTGAGAATCGAGTGAGATCTTAGGGATTTAGTGTGGACGGCTCTCGGGTGAGAACACTTGGGGACGATGAACGGATGCCGTCCATTCGATACACGCGCGCACGGACCGCTGGGATTGCGTCGGACCGGGAGACGGTACGAGAACCGCGGGGCCCGGCTGCCGACTCAGGTGGCGGCGTCGAATGGGAGCGCGACGCGTGTGCGTTCGGAGCTGCCGAGGTTTCGGCCGGCGCCGCGTGGATAAATAGAAAATTAGGGTATTTTCTTATTTATTTAATTCGCTAAACTTCAAAAATCCATATCTTTGTGTAGAAAAATCACAAAAATAAAATAAAAATACCCTCTTGCTCGAGTGAACGGAGGAGAATAATGTGGAAAAGAAATCATTTAATTTCATTAAGTATTTTATTTTTTATGATTTATTTACTCTCTGCATACATTTAATTCTCCATGCATGTATACAATTCACCATGGCATGAGACCATAGGGCTTTTGAAGCCTCTGAACTTGGGAACATTCCCTGAATTTTCCAAGGTCGGAGGCCATCTCTGTGAAAAGTTATTTATTTTTCAAATGCATGTTGCTGTTTTGAGTATTTTAATTCCAAAAATTAGCATGTTGTGAAATAAATTCTAGAAATATTTGGTGATGTTCCTTATGACCAGAGAACTCTAGGAAAAATAGGACTTGAGTTAATTCACTCAGATTAACCCTAATTGGCTTAAACACCCAAAATAGGTCTTTAATTAATTAGAGTTAACCAGGCATCAAATTGACTTGAAATCAATTCTCCACTGACCTTTAGGATCAGAGGAATCTACCATAAAAATTTGAGGTCAATTGGACTTGGTTAACCCCACTAATTGGGTTAATTAAGCCACTTAGCCATTTTAAACTTTAAAAATTCATAACTTTTAAAATACTTTTTAAAAATTCACCAAATTGGTTTTGGAGCCTCTCTGATATCAGGGAAACCTAAGAAAATTAAAATGTCAATTTTCTAAAAAGGTTGATTTTTAATAATATTTTAATATTTTTAATAATTAAAAAATAATAAAAATCACAAAAATAATAAAATTCACCAAAATATCACATTTTGAATTTTAATCACTTAGGAACAAATCCCACATTTTTCCTAGGTCTATTTAGTGAGATATTGAATTTTAAAGCCCTAGGGTAATTTTAAAATTAAAAAAAATGTATTTTCTAGCATTTTCACTAAAATAATTATTATAAATCATAGAAAAATCAGAAAATTGCAAAATTTGATTCTCTGGTTTCCTTAATATCAGAGAGATTTTTGAAAAATATAAAATTCATTTTTCAACATTTATTTTATTTTTAAATTAATTAACACTCCAAAACTCAAAATAATTATAATAAAAATAATATAATTCAAAAAATCACCAAAATTGGTCCAAGTGCTTCTCTGGTCATTAGGAATGTCCCCTAATTTTCTTAAGGACAGAAACTTTCCCTTGGTCATATTATCAAATTTCCCTTGAAAATCTCTATTTTCCATCAAAAATAATTATATAAATAAATTAAATACAGAAAAATCACTTTTTCTCCTCTCATGTCTTTATTGACATATGAGTGAAGTCACATAAAAATTTCAAGTTCATTTAAATTCAATTTAGTGAGTTATGAAATTATTAAGCTTAAAGGGTAAAATGGTAATTAAAATCTTTAATCCTTAATTAAAACTTTAGGCTTAATAAAAATTTAACAAGTAAAATATTTGATCCTAATCTGATTTGGATGATTGAAATTTAAATAATTAAAGGGTAGAAACCCATTAAATAATTTTAAAATGATTAAACTTTAATTTAATAATAGATTAAATTTGGAAGAATAATAAAATTGGAATTATTAGAATAAGGGATCTTTATTAGGAAGAGATTTATTCTTTAATTTAAAAATCCCTAAATTAATTATATCAACTAATACTCAATTTTTAATTAAAATGATAACTCAAATTTAAAATATTAAAAGACTTAATTAAATTATTAAACTCTTTTGAAATTTCAATTAAAATTAAAAATGAAGTAAATTAAAGATAAATTAAATTAAGATTAAATTAAATTTAATAATTAAATTAAATTAAATTAAACAATTAAATTAAATTAAATTAAATTAAATTAAAATTAAATTAAATTAAATTAAACAATTAAATTAAATTAAATTAAATAATTAAAATTAAATTAAATTAAATTAAATAATTAAATTAAATTAAATCAAATCAAATTAATTAAACACCAAATCAAATTAAATTGAACTATGTTAAACTAAATTAAAACTCAATTAAATTAAATTGAATTAAATATAACATCACCTAAGACATAAAAGAAATTAAATATAAAACAACTTGAACACTATTCCAAATTTAAACTCTTTAATTTAAACCAAATCATTTGAATACTAATTTACCCTTGAAAGCTTTGATTATTATAACTCCTAAATTAAACGTCAAATGAAATGTTACCTCACTCATAGGATATTCAAATGTCCTAGTTCATCGAGCAAGTTAACAAAACTTGAAAACCTCGGACGATTGATTCATTTATATAATTAAATTCATTTGTACTTAAAACAATCCTGGAAATATTGAAAAGATGTTTAAGATTCTTCTTAAGCACTTCCTCAATATGATAGGATATTTATAAGAACAATTGGACTTAATTGTCCTTTGATGATGAAAATCGTCCTCAAACAACAAAAAACCCAAAGAACCTAGACGTCATAGGAGATGACTAGGCTATAGGATTAGGAATTTGGTAGAAAACCATAACCTTTCCCTTAGCTTTACCTAGGAACTTGCTTAAATATGCTAATTGTGTTTTAAGTGCAGTTTGGGATGACGGGAAGACCCTCCAGGTACGCTTTTATTTTTATTGCAATTTACTTTCTTGCAATTTACATTATTGCAATTTACTTTATTGCAACTGCGTTTATTTTTCTTGCATGATAAAACAACTGTTGCATGAAAACCCACACCTTTAGGATAGTCCCTAAAACTGAAACCAAAATTAAGTTAAAAGTCATTGCAAGATAAAATTCACCGCCACAACATTTCAAAATATAAAACAACTCAAAATTTAATCACGAACGAACACAAAACTACAATTACAACTAAATTAAAACGTCCTGTTGGATGATCGGGAATACCTCGGATGATGTAACCTACGTGTTGCTAACGGGATTTCCCACGGTCTAAATGAAAGTGTGGAACTCATTCGGTTGAGTTTAGCAAATTCATCCGGACTAAGTGAATCCGATAAAAATAATGATGCCGGAAGGATGGAACCGTGGGATCTTAACCAGGTGTCGTTATAATCAACTTTAAGATTTGTTTTAAATAAAACATAAAAAACACCCGGAAATTAAGATTTTCTCTAAACCAAAACACTTTTCTCAACTCCCGATTTATGATTTCTAAAACTAAACCTCTGCAACAACAAGGAGCTCGGAGCATGGTGGGCGAGCACGACCATCGTCATCAACGAAAACTCGAGTCTACTTCAACGAAAACTTTCCTAGAATTAAAACAACCAAGCCATAGGACTTCGAGGTAGCTTGCCTAGTGCAACATAAATCCTCAACTCTTCGTTAGGCATTTGCATTGCAAATTAAGCCCTAACCGGTCTTAGGATTCCGAGGTAGTCGTCCGATACGACAATAAACCCTCACATCTTCTAGAGCTATTTGTTTGATTTTATCATACAAATATAAGCCCTAATTAATTGAAATTGGCAAGATTGAAATATCAAATAAACATTAGGACTTTCCTAAATTCAAGCCAAACGATAGGATAGTCGGGAAATTATCGAAGTTCACTTCGAATCGGTGATTTCTCCTACCTTTCTTCCTTTGGATTCACAAAACAAAATGTTCCAAAAATTTGATCCATTCCTATTGAAACTTCAAAATTCAATCTTTGAAAACCTTAAACTTTGAAATTCTTGAGAGCGGAATCATTGATTATTATCGAGAGTTTTCTTAGGTGATTCCGTCACTTAAGATGTAATTAACTATAGGGGCTTGCCCTTATAGGGAATTTTAAAGAACCCGAGTAATATAAACCCTGTTTAATGTTTTCATATTAAGCGAGGGAAACTTGTCGGCTTATAAAATTGGTTCGCGGACCAAACGGATGTCACTAATCTTCTAGTTTATTTAATCGAAGCCCACCATCAAGCGGTGTGTACTATCCTTAGGGATAGATACACGGTTTGTGGTGCGGTGCTCGTTTATATAAACTATTTGGGATGTGAGATCGGTTTAATCTCATATCTTAAAACCTTCAAATTTAAAATTATTTTCAAAATCAAATACTACTTTTCAAATTATTTATTTTAATTAAATTAAAAATTCGCCAGACAGATTTACGTTAGGCGACCCCTCTTCAAAATAAAACACGACCTAAAAATATGCCGACGAGATTTACGGCGACTCAGCTGGGGAATATTCCTCTCTCCATTATAATCAAATAATTACGCTTTCAAAAATCGGTAGTGTATCCATGTCCCTAATGGATCGAACTACCCTTCTTTCCGTTGGAATACTATGTTCATTTCTATCTTGAGCAAGTATAGCCAACATTCTCTCGGATTTAGGAGCCACTTTGTTTAGACACCCCTAAACGGAGAGGTTCGAGATCCTTTTACCTCATTTCGAGGTAGGGTGGACCCCGATAGGTGTTAGTTTAGGAGTGATCCTTCGAGTCGGGAAGTCTTGCTTAAGACTTTCTTTTCCTTCTACGAATCGATTCCTTACCTTCTCTACACCTTTGAACATTCCGTTCTAAATAAATAAACCCTCTAATAAGTGATTCTTTTAACAAATAATTCCTTCTTATAAATACATGAACAAAGAATGCGTTCGGACTCTTTTCAATTTCTTTTCGTCCTAAAGAAAAGAAGCATAACTTGGGCCGACAACCAGAATCTACCTTGCGAAATGGAAGCCCCGAAACTAATTTTCTCCTTCACCAACGGACTTGGACTTCGTTGTCTATAAGGATGAAGCTGCCGACAATGGGGTCATCCGATTTGGACGAGGATTTGAAAACACGAACGTCGAAGTCACCGACGTCTCCCTCTTTGCAGCGACGAACAAGGTATCGCAGGCCGAGGAACCACTGCTGAGTTCGACCTTAGGTCGACCCGAGAGTTTCCTCCCTGCAAAGGGTCCCGACTAGGAGAATGCTGCTTGTCCGCGGGAGGACCGTTCTCACTACCCCCCATTGGTCTAGTTGTTTACGCACCTACCCCGACTTACGCAAATCGAAGGGGAAAGGAATCCGGAACTATGGTAAACACATGTTACCGTGGAGGGTACGGATCTTCTGTAAGACCTTACGTCTTCGAAATCGGGTCCGATTCGAAGATTCCTTCGTCGACAAAGACCCAAAGAAGAAATAGAAATAGAAGGATCGCCGAGGAAGCCGGAGCTGCCGAGATTGCCTTCTGGAGGAAATTCGGAGTTACGGAATATACACCGCTACCGGAATATACACCTTTGCTCGACTACATACCACTTTTGGGAGGAAGCGGGTTCCATCCCCTCTCCGCCGCAGAGGATGAGGAGAATGTTCGCAAGATTGCTTTGCCATATTACCACGGCCCGCATACTACAACGATAGCCGCAAGAAAAGAATCGAACTACGCCGTTTGCTCGACTGCAAACTTTGGTAGAAAAGCTAGCGAAGAAGGAAAAGCTGCCCGTGTCGGAAATTCTACGAAGGATAGGGCGGGTGCCGGTCGAAATCCCGTCTTGGGCCCCGAGTAGAACCCGCCGTCATGATAGAAAAGCCAAGCAAGAGAATGAAGGCTAGCCCGCCGTCGTAGTATCGGGATTACAGATTAGGGAGGATACCACCTTCCGGCATTTGGCCGATAGACCATGTCGGTCATAGACCTTCTGGCTGCTAGAAGGATGGTGTGGCGTCCCACTACGGGGCGATTGAGGCCGAAACGAGCGGCCCGAGAAAGAAAGTCTCGCCGGGAGGCTGGAATGCGAAGAAAGTGCTCTTGCGATGAAGGGGACTCGTGAAAAAAGGACCGGCAACCATCGCATGACAACCACTGAATGCACGAAGCTCCGCTAGAAGATGCCATGGAAAAGTTGAGAACCGACATCCAGACGGTTGGCAAAAGAAAGAGAAGAAAAGTTCGGAGATGAGATCGACTCATCGGAATTCATGGACAACGAATATGCGAGAAATCAACATGGTTGAGACACGAGCTTCATCATCTTCTCGAGGTGCTCCTGCGGCCGCGAAGAAGAGAGGAGCGGAGCGATGAAGAGACGGCTTCGGGAAAAGGACGACACGATCGCTCGAATGGCGAAGAGGATGGAAGAGATGGCCGTAGCTCTAGCCACTCTCCAAAGTCAAGTACAACCACATAGAGAGACACCCCCGGAAGTCATTCACATCGTAGACGGAGGAAAGGAGATTACATCCGTCGATGGGGATGACCAGTTGAAAAAGGATACAACACAAAGTATGATCCACCGAAAAGGATATCAAGAACTTGGTAGAACGGCGAGGTGCGAGAAGCCTAGCACAATCGAAGAACGGGACATCTATTCGGACGGGTAGACCTTACCGGAAGAATTCGACGATGTCCGATACCCGAAGGGCTTCGTACCACCTACGTTTAAGACCTTCGACGGAACGGGAACCCCCGACGGCATGTTGCACACTTTCGTGCCGGTTGTTGCAATGCCGGCGGGAGCGATGCGCTACTCTTCCGACGGTTCGTTAGCGGTCACGTCGGGAATCGCCTTCGGCGGTATGCGGGATTACCCGACGGATGCAGCAAAGACATTCTCGAGCTAGAGAGCCTCTTCATTAAGCGATTTGCCGGAGCTCGGCACCACATCACTATAGGTGATTTAGTGGTAGAGAAACAAAGGCCGAATGAAACTCTAGTGGATTACATACTTCGATGGAGAAATTTAAGTATGAAGTGTGAACCACAACTGCAAGAACAACATGCGGTCGGCATCTTGCTTAAAAGCATTCACGGCCCGATAGCACTTCTCCTCGAGGGATTCACTATTAAGACTTTTGAGAAGTTGTTAAGCAAGGCCGGAAGCTTGCAAGAAGAGGCGAAGCAATTAAGTTTTGCCGACAAGACGGACAAGCGAAGCCGGTGAAGACTTTCGAAAAGAAATGCGGGGTCGTTGCGGCGGTTGACAAAGGCAAACAACCGATGCAAATACCACCAGAACGGCCGCAACAACCACAACAAAATTACCGAGCAACCCGGTCCAGCTATCGGTCGTCTCCGCGAGTATGAACAACCGTCTCGTCCGCAACGTACATTGAGGGAGCTTCGAGCGAGAGAATATCCGTTCAAAAATGAGACGATGCGAAGATGTTCCGTAGCTTAATAAAAACTCCGGATTTCCGAGTGCCGCGAGCCCAAGAGCCGGAGGAAGTCAACAAGAAAGGTGATCCCAACTTTTGCCCCTACCATCGGATGCTTGGGCACAAGATAGAAGACTGCATTACCTTCAAAAGTTGGCTCAACGACAACCTTCGGAAAGGAAATATAACAATCCCGAAGGAGTACATGAAGGAACCCCGGAAAGGAGGTTCCGTCGATGTTATCTCAACCGATCCCGTCATTCCGATAGATCCCTATACAGCCAACGATGGATGGACTACCGCACGGACGAGATCTTCGAAGAAGATTTTAGACAACATCCGAACCGCTTCGGTGCGAGCTTCAATTCGAGTTCGAGACACTGTTAAGCCGGTACTATCACTTGCGATAGAAGAACCACCTCGACGGGAGACAATCGAAGAGAAGAAGAAAATTGACGAAGAAGAGGGACCAGAGATTCCTAAGGCTAGACTAGGGGCTGCTTATCCTAGGATAGTTGTTTCCGATTCGGGGAGAAATCCCTCGAACCTCGATTTTGTATGATTATCTGCTCACTTCGGTGGGATCATATAATGATAAGGGTGATGGCGTTGGCTACGTTTTGATTGTTTCTAACGATTACGTAACTAGCGACAATCCGGGCGTCGATTTCGATACCAACAACAATTCTCAAATCATACAAGATCTCGACGATCAAAATGACGAAGAAGGCATCCATCGAGGAGGCTACGAGAGTTCAACAAGCAACGGATCTATACGTGAGTTTCGAGGAGCTCCGGTTACGATAGAGTTAGAGCCTTCAGATTTTGAAGATAATCCGAGAAGAGCCGGTCATTCCGATTCGGG
Organism: Papilionanthe hookeriana x Papilionanthe teres; assembly: GCA_022702705.1. NCBI lineage: Eukaryota > Viridiplantae > Streptophyta > Magnoliopsida > Asparagales > Orchidaceae > Papilionanthe > Papilionanthe hookeriana x Papilionanthe teres. The sequence goes on from JAKZJZ010001909.1 coordinate 9,994, forward strand.
AGGAGACACCGAGCAAACTCAATACTAGATTCGGAAGAAATTACGAAGTCAACCTAAGAAGTGGAAAAGTTCTACCTCCGAGAATGGGTCCAAAAGACAAAGGAAAGCGGTGGTTGTTCAAGAAGAACCAACCCGGCGAGAAGACATACCCATTCGAGAAGAAGCGAGACACGAGGAGAACAAAGTGGACTACAACGTGCTAGCCCATCTTAGGAAACTACCGGCCAAGGCGAGCATCTACGATGCTCTCATCTTATCGAAGGAGATGAGAGAAGCTCGATCGAGGCCTTACTTGATCCGGAAATTTGCTTAGCTCGAATGGCCGGAGATTCCTTAGATGAGGTTTGCTCGTTAAAGGAACGGCGAGGTGTTACCTTCACGGACAATGACCTACTACTTGGGACGGCAGATCACGACCGACCGTTGTACATTTCGGTTACAATTGGGAAGTTTACGCTCTCCAGAGTATTGGTGGATCCGGGAGCATCAATCAATATAATGAGTCTTCGAACACTAGCATACTTGGAAATTGATGCTCGTGAGCTCGAGGCCGACAAAATGTTATTAAGAGGATTCAACCAGAAAGGAGAAAGAGCCCTCGGGTCAATAACGCTACTGATGAAGACCGGTGATTTAGCAAAGACAACCGCAAAATTTCATATAATCGATTCGAAACGTCGTTCAACGCTCTGTCGGGCCGACCATGGATACATGAAAACGGGATGGTACCATCATCTCTACACCGGTGCATCAAATATTACGATGGAGGGGAACGAGTGCATCAAAGGTGACTTACAACCATTCTCCGTACATGAGATTGGAGTCCATGAAGATGCGGCTTATTATGCACCGCCAAAGAAAACAATCTTCTCCGGAGATACCATAACAAATGAAGCAAAGAAAGTTCGGGACAACGAAGAACACGAAGTTCTAGTCCAACGATCACTCACCACTCCCTTCGGCGAGATGGTGAAGGTTTCTCCACAACTCGCATCCGAGGTCGAGGCGGGGACGAGGCCGTGGTAGAGACACTAGGACAATTGGACGAGAAGAAACCAGCCATCAATGTTGATTGGGATGATAGTTCGAAGAAGAAAAAGAAATCGAGCAAGAAGCGACAACAATAAGTCGAAAGAAGCCGCAATACAAGATCTCCTCGAAGATGAAAAGAACGAAGAATACAAATCGATGTACGAGAAGATTAACCACTACGTACATACTATGACCCTAACTCCGATCCATTCTAATAAGATCGAGGGTATGGAGGTCGAAGAGGTACGTAGTGACGGTGCTGAAAGCCGATCAAATTCTACCGTGGTGCTTCTTCCTCCAAAGCGAAAATAATGTACAATTCGAAGATGTCACTTCATCGAGAATTAATGGAATTACCTTTTGAGTGGTACTCTCCTGTGTTCAAAATTTAATTCAACGTGGTTTCTTACCTCGACAATGGACAAAAGGCCAATCACAACATTTTGAAAAGTTATGGAATAACTCCGGCCGTCCTCCCGATTCAAAGTATGGACTCGGATTCGGCACGGTAGGGTCGATTGACGATACTGAATTTTGCTTGGTTGTCACTTGCAAATCCAATGAAAACTGCATGGAAACTACAGACGAACTCGAAGATTTACAAATTGGAGACGCTCCACCAGAATTCGAAGAAGAAATCAAATCTACAATAGATGAGTTAACGGAAGTTAACTTAGGTACTAGCGAAGAGCCTAGACCTACCTTTGTTAGCTCCTTACTCAATAAAGAAGACTCAGAAGAAATAATCAAGTTATTAATGGAATTTAAAGACTGTTTTGCTTGGAGCTACGATGAGATGCCAGGATTAGCTCCGAGAGGTTGCGGTCCATAAGTTAGGAGTGGATCCTACTTCTGTTCCGGTCGGACGAGGTCCCGGAAGAATGCGTACTGGAAATCGAACAACAAGTCATAGCCGAAGTTAAAAAGCTAATAGACGCTAAATTTGTCCGTGAAGAACAATACCCGACTTGGCTAGCCAACGTAGTGCCAGTCAGAAAGAAGAATGGTCAGATCAGAATTTGTGTGGACTTCAGAGATTTAAACAAGGCATGTCCAAAAGATGAATTCCCTCTACCGATTCCAGAACTGATGATCGATATTGCTTCGACACATGAAATATTCTCATTCATGGATGGATCTTCGAGGATACAACCGAGATAAAAATGGCTCCGAGAAGATGAAAAGCTTACGGCATTCGAACGCCGATCGGAGTATTTTGCTACACGGTGATGCCATTCGGAGCTGAAGAACGCGGGAGCAACTTACCAAAGAGCAATGACAAGAATTTTTGATGATCTCATCCACAATCAAGTCGAGTGCTACGTGGACGATGTCGTCATCAAAAGCAAAGTAAAGGAAAACCACCTGTATGATTTGAGAATTGTTTTCGAACGATTAAGACAATTTAACCTTAAGATGAATCCCTTAAAATGCGCCTTCGGCGTCACCTCCGGGAAATTCTTAGGATTCGTTGTCCGACATCGTGGAATTGAAATCGATCCGGAGAAGATTAAAGCTATCTTAGAAATGCCGCCTCCCAGAAACCTTAAAACAACTACGATCTTTTCAAGGGAAGGCTGGCATATCTTCGACGCTTTATCTCGAACACTGTCGAGTAGGTGTCGGCCTTTCTCGGCACTAGTTAAAAAGGACGCCAAATTTATTTGGGAAGAGAAATGCGAGAAGGCCTTCGAAGACATTAAACAATATTTAATGACACCTCCTGTCTTAGCGGCCCCGGTCTCGGGTAGGCCGCGATACTTTACACCGCGGCTTTAGACGACTCTCTCGGAGCCTGTTAGCCCAGGGTCGATGATGAGGGTAAAGAAAATGCTCTTTACTACTTAAGCCGTCGTTTACTCCCGACGGAAGTAAGGTATCCCGCAATTGAAAAGCATTGTTTGGCCACGATCTTCGCCGCTCGAAAGCTCGGGCACTACATGCTTTCTCATAAGGTCGACTTGATTTCGAAGTTTAATCCATTGCAATACTTGATGACTCGTCCAACACTTTCCGGCGGACTTGCCGGATGGTCAATGATATTATTGCAATTCGATATAACTTTCGTGCCTCGCGTGCGCAGTAAAGGGACAAGTCTTAGCGGACTTCCTCGCGGCACACCCTTTGCGGCCGAATCTCCTCTCGATGACGATACGCGGATGAACAAATAATGAGCCTAGAAGACCACGATGATCGACGTTGGGAATTGTATTTCGACGGAGCATCTTCGACACACAAAGACGAAGAATCGCAAGTGATAGTGCCGGTAAGGCGAGGAATCGGGCTAATCTTTATAACACGGAGCGGGGGATGTTAAGATACTCCTACCACTTGACGGAACCGTGTACAAACAACGAAGCGAGAATACGAGGCCCTCATAACGGGATTGGAATTAACCATTCGAATGGGGATAACGAGACATCAACATCTACGGGGATTCACGGTTAATCATTCAACGGATCGCCGGACAATACGAGATTTTTAAACCAAGACTCGAACAATACTTCCGGTATGCCATACGAGTTGTTGGAACAGATTCCAAATGTGACGATCTACAAAATTCCTAGAAAAGAGAATGCTTTAGCGGATGCTTTAGCCCGTCTCGCAAAAGAATTTGCTGTTTGCAAGATGAATCGGTGGAAGTGTCGGTTCACGGACGTCGGGTCCTATCACGGCTCGACATAGACATGATACACAAATCGGAAAAGAAAAAGAATCGGTTGCGGTGGTGACGGAAAACACGGAAGATTGGCGACGGCCATTGATGAACTACCGCAAACGGGAAAGCTACCGGACGATAGGTCGCTGGCCCATCGGATCGAAAAGAACTGCGTCTTACGCATTAATAAACAACACATTATACGGAAGGTCTTTTGATCGAATGTGGCTAAGGTGCCTAAGCGGGTCCGAGGCCGTGAAATTGTTAAAGAGGTGCATTCGGGACTGCGTGGCGCTCACCGGTCGGGTCCAAAGATGAAAATGAAAATTAAAAGACTAGGGTACTACGGCCCTCGATGATGACCATTGCATGAAAATCGCCGAGAGCGTCATCAATGCGAAGTGCGCGAGTGGTTCTGCACCGACCTCCAAATGTGCTACACCCGACAATTGCGTCGTGGCCATTTGAATGTTGGGGCACGGATATAGTGGGTCCGATAGAACCACCATCTTCGAAAGGACATCGTTTCATTCTTGCGGCTACGGATTACTTTTCCAAGTGGGCGGCAGGTTCCACTTAGAGAAGTGAAAGCACACCACGTGCTTACGGTTTTCAAGAACCAAGTTGTCTACCGTTTCGGAGTGCCGCGCGAGGATCATCTCGGATAATGGGTCGGCATTCGAAGCACACAAATCAACAATTTTGTCGAGGAGACACGGAATCGGCGGCGATACTCGACAATTTACTACCCGAAGCAAACGGCCTCGGCGAGGCTTTTAATAAAACTCTCGTTCAAATCTTAAAGAAAACCTTGGACGATAATAAGAGAAATTGGCACGAGAAATTGTTAGAAGCCTTATGGGCCTACCGGACAACCTTCGGAACCCCTACTCGAAGCTACACCTTACGCTCCGGTGTATGGGTCCGAGCGGTGTTACCTTTAGAGGTTCGGCTTCCTTCACTCGGAATTACGATTGCAAATAAGATCACGACGAAGAAAACGCCGGACTACGACTCGAAGAATTAGAAAGCTTGGAAGGGAAAAGACTTGCGGCGCAACGAATTTAGAACTATACCAAGCTAAGATGGTTCGAGCCATGACAAGCTGGTCCGCCCGAGAACCTTGAAAGTTGGTGACTTAGTTCTCGTTCTCGAGACCTATTCTTGCACACCGCAAGATAGGAGGAAAATTTGAACCCACTTGGGAAGGACCGTTTGTGGTTGAAGCGGTATACTCGGGAGGTTCCTACCGGCTAGTGAATTGCCGGGGAGAACGACATATGCTTCCGATCAACGGACGATACTTGAAAAAATATTACTGCTACCGATGTTTCGAAGGAATGAATTCTTCATCCCTAAGAAACACGGGTGAAAGTAATTACTTGTGGTTGGGTCCGAACCCAAAAATAATAAAATGTGCTAAGATAAATAAAATCATGATAATTAAGTTTTCCTTGTTTCCTTTTTCAAATCAAAATCTCTTCCCTCATCTTATCCTACTTCATTCTCGTTAAATTTCAAAATATAAGAATAATAAAAAATGTATCTTTAATAAACATTTTCTTAATGTTCTTGTTCTTAGTACGACCCACGATCCTTTTCCTTGTCTTTTCGCGGGGAAATGTCGAACGGGCGGTTGGTTTTGAACTTTAAGAATGGCGTAAGCCTTGCACTCGATGAAAAGAGGGTGAAAGATGGAGCGATAATCGAGATTGACTCGGATTTCGCACCGAGCGGGCCTACGGTACGAGGAAAGTGGCCGGGTCCCGGTTAATCGAGAAGAACTGCCCGGACGAGACGGTGATGAAAGTGGGTGGCCCAAGCCACCAATCCAACAACAAGAAAAGAAAAGCAAACACCGAAGAAGACAAGAAAATGAAGTCCGTAGTCACTACGGCGGAGGGCGGGCTTGTCGGCGCCGCGCCGCGAGAGATTCGAAAGTTCGGAGGGCTACTCTCACGAGCCACGCAACGAAGAAATAAGAATCGCCGCATCCGTAAAATGTTAACAAAACTAGCACGCGGACCGGCGCGACGAGACAGTTGCTAATGCCGGCACGCACATTTCAAGGACACCGGTTCACCGGGAACCCGAAGAAGGAGGCCGGCTCCTAGAATAACGAGAAGAACCGGGGAAATCTCCGGAAGATCGAAGAAAGAAGGCTACCACGCCACCGGATAGAACCACCGAGCGGTGCATGACCTTGTTGCGAAGCGACCCGGGGGATGTCCCGACGGACATCATCCACGAGGAGCCGAGGTATGCGAGGGGAACGTGAAGGGATTGAACCATATATCCCACAATATGTCACAAGGCCTCGCCATCGCGGATCATTCCGGAATACGAAGTTGGAGAGGATGCAGAATGTTGAAAAGAAAACTTTCGAATACTTCGAGAGAATTAAAGGAAGAAGAATCAACATACTAGAAGGCCTCGAGCTACACACAGACGTATTCTCGGAGTATGAACAACAGACAAATCGTGGACTGTATCCGGGATGCGAAAAGAATGGGCCGAGCGAGCCGCACTGAGGAAAACACATACTCGGAACCCCGGAGATGGATGCCGGGGAAAGGAAGAATCACAATACAATGCGGATCTTGCTACAACTTTGCTGAAGACGGAAAAGGAAACCCACGGGAATACTTCGTCATGGGCAAGTAGATCCGATGCCATTAGTTATCAAGAGAATGGTAAAAAGATTGATAACATGGAGGGTACTGCCGACGGATTGCATACCCAATAGTTGCATTATCAACATCTACAAACAGGGTAGCTGCATACCCCCACATATTGATCACCACGACTTCGTCGGACCTTCGCACGGTCTCTTTCTTGAATGAGTGCAACATCATGTTCGGATCGACCTCCGGATAGCGAGGCCCGGGTGAGTTCCGAGGGCCGGTGAAGATACCTTTACCGGTGGGTTCCGTCATGATACGCGAGGTAACGGAGCGAGATATCGCAAAGCATTGCATACCGGGGGTGCCGGTGGAGCGAATCTCGGTTACTTTCGGGAGGATGGACGACAGCAAAATACCTTACCATTTCCAACCAGATCCAGAGCTAGAGAACCTCCGGCCTTACGAGTTGTGAGTTACATGGGAAATATCACACCTCCAATGTACATCCAGCCGGCATCCTTGCCAAGGATGGCTTGGAAGGTGATGTTATTGACCATGTACCTCACTATTCAGATATGGATTTTTGACGAGATGATTCTTTTGATGGATCAACAAAGATCATACACGGTCCGTTTTGAGTCTACATGGATTGTATGAAATATATTCCGAGATCGAGTTGTACGACGTATTTTCAACATGATTGGAATGAAAGTGACCATGTCACGTTTTTGGCCTTCACCTCTTTTGTGCAAATTGATTGGGAAACGCCATTAAAGTTAAATGAACTTCGAACAAAGAACGAGAAAAAGAAAAAAAAGAGAATAAAAGAAAACTTTCTAAAAAAAAATCGAAAAATGACAAACACCAAGTTCACATGAACATTAAATAAACAACAAAATAAAATTTGAACCATTAAAAGATAAACGAAATCAACACAAATCTCAAATTCAATCTTTCCAATTCGAATCAAATTTCAATCTTTTCAAACTTCAAAATCAAATTCCATCCTTCGAACTTCAAAATCAAATTCTCGATCAAATTCCAAATCCACTCTCGATCAAATTTCAAATTTGATCTTCCCACAATCTCCAAATCGAATTCTCGATCAAAATCCAAATCCAATCTCGATCGAGTTTCAAACTTGATCTTTCAAATTTCAAATCAAATCTTAAATCAAGTTTCGATCGAGTTCGAACTCATCCTTCCAAATTTCCAAATTTCCAAATTCAATCTTTCCGGGCTTCGAGTCTCGATCAAATTCAAATTCAATCTCTATCAAATCTCAAATCCGATCTTCTAGATCTCACATCAAATTCAAACCTTTTGGGTCGAGGATTTTACATCCAAGAGCTGCCTTTGCTTTAGGATTCTCTTCCTATTGCCTTGAAATACATCAAAATTCAAAACTTTTGGGTCGAGGATTTTACATCAAGGCTGCACTGCTTAGGATTCTCTTCTATTGCCTTGAAATACATCAAATTCAAAATTCAACCTTTAGGTCGAGGATTTTACATCCAAGTCACATTGCTAGGATTCATCTCCTATTGCAATGAAATACATCCATCAAATTCAAAACTTTTGGGTCGAGGATTTTACATCAAGGCTGCCTTGCTTTAGGATTCTCTTCTGTTGCCTTGAAATACATCAAAATTCAAAACTTTTGGGTCGAGGATTTTACATCCAAGTACCTTGCTTTAGGATTCTCTTCTATTACCTTTGAAATACATCAAAATTCAAAACTTTTGGGTCGAGGATTTTACATCCAAGACCTTGCTTCTAGGATTCTCTTCTATTGCACTGAAATACATCAAAATTCAAAACTTTTGGGTCGAGGATTTTACATCCAAGTACCTTTGCTTTAGGATTCTCTTCTGTTGCCTTTGAAATACATCAAAATTCAAAACTTTTGGGTCGAGGATTTTACATCCAAGCTGCCTTGCTTTAGGATTCTCTTCTATTGCCTTTGAAATACATCAAAATTCAAAACTTTTGGGTCGAGGATTTTACATCCAAGACTGCACTTGCTTTAGGATTCTCTTCTATTGCACTTGAAATACATCAAAATTCAAAACTTTTGGGTCGAGGATTTTACATCCAAGACTGCTTGCTTTAGGATTCTCTTCCTGTTGCCTTTGAAATACATCAAAATTCAAACTTTTGGGTCGAGGATTTTACATCCAAGACTGCACTGCTTTAGGATTCTCTTCTATTGCCTTTGAAATACATCAAAATTCAAACTTTTGGGTCGAGGATTTTACATCCAAGACTGCACTGCTTTAGGATTCTCTTCCTATTGCACTGAAATACATCGAAATTCAACCTTTGGGTCGAGGATTTTACATCCGAGACTGCATTGCTTTAGGATCATTTCCCTATCGCAATGAAATACATCAAAATCAAACTCTTGAGGTTAAGGATTTTACATCCAACACCACTTTGCTGCGAGATATCTTCTCATTGCAACGATTCAATCTAATCAATTCAATTTTCTTTCGAGGTTGGAGATGTTACATCTAAAACCTCAAAATCCTAATTTTCATTTCAAATCGAATCCCTCGAATTAATTTTGACAAAACTTCGATCTAAATTGAAACTCCAAACTAAAATTTAAACTCACACATCAAAACATAAATTGAAACAAAATAAAATCTAAATCGAAATTCCCTCGAGATCATGTGATTTGGGATTTACCTCCTTTTCCTTTCCCGGCGAGAGTTCGAGAATCTCCGGTTCCGGAGATATACTTGACACTCCCCGGCGAAACTCTTCTACTTCGTCCTAAGTTCGTCACTTGGACATACGTGTTGGTTTTGTTGATCGCTTCGGTCAACACCAATACGCGCGGTGTGCTCCGTCGGCTCACCACACCTATTGGGGGTCCATTTGTTGACCTCATTTTTGATGAGGTCTTCCTTTCTTCTTTTTAGTGCTTAGGATCTAGCCTTAGGCTTTTCCTTTGACTATCTTAGAGGACTAGAATTGGGACCCGCCTTTTAGAAATTCAAACCACTTCTAAACTCCCTGCAAACTCCACAAACTTGACTATAGACCCCTAATCACCTAGAGGGTTGAAATCAAATATGGAAGTTTAAAGGATGAGTTCCTATAGGACTCTTTGGCCTTAGGGCCGCTTACTGGGTGGCACAGTGCAGTGAAGGGGCTGACATACACTACACTTACACACTACATTTCCACACACTTCCTAAAACCACACCCATACCTAACTTGACCTCCTGACTCATGTAGGTGATTCACATGGATGGTCCTTAACCCCTAAGCCCTTGGCTAAGAGGGTTAGGAACAACATAGTGAATGCCTCAAATGAGTCCTTTCATGGCTCATATGGGCTTGAAATGGCTTCATGGCTCAACCAAAATGATTTCATTCCACTCAAATTCACCCAATCTTCAATTTCCCAAATTTTCAATTTTTGACCCCCGGGACCCTACACCTACTAAACTGCAAAACCACTTGAAATTACCCAATTTTTGCAAAATTTCCAAATTACCTAAAATTTTCCAAAATCAATCCCAAACACCTCCACATCACTCAAATTGATCATCCATACCCAAAAATACCAAAAATTCCAAGAAAACCTCCCGATACCCTCCAAATAACCCAAAATACCCTTCTTGGCCTAAAAATCCAAAAATTCAAAAAATTCCCAGAAAATTCCAGAAAATCCCAAATATTCCCAATTTCATTTTGTCCAACTACACCATGGGCCAATTTTGTCAATTTACCCTACTTTTGTCAAAACCCCCAATTTGACCCATTTTAATCCAAAGTGAACCCGATGTCAAACCAAACCTATCCAATTGACCCCAATTTTGGTCCAATTCAATTCTAAACTTCAATTCAACATTCCTAATACTAATTTAGACCAAATCCAAGTCCAATTTGATTGACATTTGGATCCAATTCCACTTTTGACCTTAAGGCCCATTTTTTGACCTAAGCCCAGAACCTAACCCAAAATGAACCCAAACCTCAAAATCAAAGCCCAACCAAAGTCAAAACCTCTTTGAAACACTCCCATAAACACTTCTCAACAATAATTCTACATAAATTTCAACCCTAGCCCAACATTGGCCCAACTTGGCCCATTTGGACCTATATTAGCCCATTCACCAGAAAGAATCCAAATCCAACCCAATTCAAGCCCAAACTACCCCAAATTTGCTTCAAGTTATTCATGAAACATCCCTAAACCAAAACCAACAACTATTTGGCCCAAACTTCTACAAAAATTCCCATCCATGAACACATCCTTAAACTTAAAAGCCCACTTCCCTTAAACCTTCTTAAAAGCCCATTTCCTTCAAAATTCAAAAGCCCAAATCTACCCTAAAGCCCACATGACATCTCCATTTGTCATCCATTTAATTAAATCCATTACCTAAGTCCTAAAATCATCATTGAATTATCCCAAATGAAGCTTCATCCAAATTCCCATCAAATTACCAAAAATTTCTTAAAACCCTTTTCATGAAACAAATCAACCTTTTCCCAAGCCAAATGAAGCCATGAACAAGCCATTCTCAAGCCACATGAAGCCATGAGGGCTTTGACTTGTCATTAGTCCATTTATGGCAAGAAGAGGGGTTCTTTCTTAAACCTCCTTTAACCCTTTTTACCTTAATCATGTCGCACACTAAACCATGTTTAGCCGCCTCATCATGGATGGAGACTTCACCACTCCTTCTAAGCTGACCTAAATGATTCCCTCGGCTCAAAATCGAGCTTGGAAGGGTGCACCAAGCCCAAAATGGTGGGTTGACCCAAACCAAGCCAAAGTGAGCCTTCTCCCATTCCATTTAAATCAAACTCCTTTACACATGTCAAACCTCGATTGCCTACACTAAACCCCGACCACGACCCACCTGACCAAGATGGTGACCATTGCACAGCCGGCCGGCCACCAGGCCGCCGGAAAACACCATGGCCGAGAGCTCGCATGTGAGCCAACATTGAAATTCTCACTTGCTTGAGCTGCCCCATGCCTAGTGGTCACCATGGCTGATCTTCTCCTCACCGAGCGGCTGATCCCGAGCCCTAACTCCTCCGAGAGGCCTTCCACCCTCTCCTATTCAAACTCCACCCCTCTCGGCCATGAGAGGAGCTGAAACAAAAACCTTAAGGAAACTGCTGCAAAATCACTCCGAGATCACTCTCTACACATAGAGCACACGATCCCCAGCTGAATTCCGGCCCCGATTCCTTCTAGGCGAGCCCGATTTTGAGCTCGAACTTTAGCCCAAAACCGGGACACTTCTCCACGGTGAGCCAATTCCCAAATTGATTGGCTCTACACCTTCACCGGACCGAGGAAGGTGTCCACCACCAAAAGCCCCATCTCCGAGGCCACCCGGTTGCTCCGGCCTCCAAGCTTTGTGATCGGGCTTGGTCGAAATCATATCCGGACAATTCACCGGACCGGGAGACTTCATGCGGAGCTTGCTGGGACCCGATCGAAGGTGCAACAACTCTCGGATTGAAGCCACACTTCTACGAGCCAAGGTATGAGCTAACTCTCCATCCCGAGCTTCGGAGATTCTTCATTTCGAATGCCTTAGTTTCAATGCATGTTAGCCGTATAGATGTGTTCGTCTCTTCGAGACGAATCCATAGAGCATAAGAACATGAAAATCCATTGAGAATCGAGTGAGATCTTAGGGATTTAGTGTGGACGGCTCTCGGGTGAGAACACTTGGGGACGATGAACGGATGCCGTCCATTCGATACACGCGCGCACGGACGGCTCAGATGGCGTCGGACCAGGAGACGGTACGAGAACCGCGGGGCCCGGGCTGCTGACTCAGGTGGCGGCGTCGAATGGGAGCGCGACGCGTGTGCGTTCGGAGCTGCCGAGGTTTCGCTGGCGCCGCGTGGATAAATAGAAAATTAGGGTATTTTCTTATTTATTTAATTCGCTAAACTTCAAAAATCCATATCTTTGTGTAGAAAAATCACAAAAATAAAATAAAAATACCCTCTTGCTCGGTGAACAGAGGAGAATAATGTGGAAAAGAAATCATTTAATTTCATTAAGTATTTTATTTTTTATGATTTATTTACTCTCTGCATACATTTAATTCTCCATGCATGTATACAATTCACCATGGCATGAGACCATAGGGCTTTTGAAGCCTCTGAACTTGGGAACATTCCCTGAATTTTCCAAGGTCAGAGAGCCATCTCTGTGAAAAGTTATTTATTTTTCAAATGCATGTTGCTGTTTTGAGTATTTTAATTCCAAAAATTAGCATGTTGTGAAATAAATTCTAGAAATATTTGGTGATGTTCCTTATGACCAGAGAACTCTAGGAAAAATAGGACTTGAGTTAATTCACTCAGATTAACCCTAATTGGCTTAAACACCCAAAATAGGTCTTTAATTAATTAGAGTTAACCAGGCATCAAATTGACTTGAAATCAATTCTCCACTGACCTTTAGGATCAGAGGAATCTACCATAAAAATTTGAGGTCAATTGGACTTGGTTAACCCCACTAATTGGGTTGATTAAGTCACTTAGCCATTTTAAACTTTAAAAATTCATAACTTTTAAAATACTTTTTAAAAATTCACCAAATTGGTTTTGGAGCCTCTCTGATATCAGGGGAACC
>JAKZJZ010000191.1:0-38550 GCA_022702705.1 Papilionanthe hookeriana x Papilionanthe teres
TAGTCATAAGGAACATCACCAAATTTTCCTAGAATTTATTACACAACATGCTATTTATTGGAATTAAAATACTCAAAACAGTGGCATGAATTTGAAAAATCAATAACTCTTCATAGGGATGGCCTCCGACTTTGGAAAATTCGGGAATGTTCCCAAATTCGGAGGCTTCAAAAGCCCTATGGTCTCATGCCATGGTGAATTGTATGAATGCATGGAGAATTAAATGTATGCAGAGAGTAAATAAATTACTAAAAATAAAATACTTGATGAAATTAAATGATTTCTTTTCCACATTATTCTCCTCTCGTTCACCGAGCAAGAGGGTATTTTTCTTTTATTTTTCTGATTTTTCTACATAAAGTTATGAATTTTCCAAGTTTAAGGAATTAAATAAATAGAAAATACCCCTAATTTTCTACTTATCCACGCGGCGCCAGCGCATCCTTAGCCTCTCTCGAAGCGGTACGTGTCGCGCCGCGATTGGGCGCCGCCATCTGAGTCAGCCGTCCCGGGACCCGCAGTTCACGTAACGTTCTCTGGTCCGGCGCAATCTGATCCGTCCGCTCGATACACGCGCGATCCAACGGCTCCTGGTCATCGTCTACGGCTGGTGTGCACCCGTGACCGTCAACCTTCTAACCCTAATTTCTCACTCGAATCTCGATGGATTTTCGTGTTCTTATGCTCTATGGATTCGTCTTGAAGAGACGAACACATCCATACGGTAAACATGCATTGAAATTTACTCAAATGAAATGGAGAATCTCTGTAAGCTCGGGAAGAAGAATGAGTTCATACCTTTGCTCAGAGAAGTGAAGCTTCGATCTGAGAGTTGTTGCACCTTCGACTGGATCCTAGCAAGCTCCAGATGAAGTCTCCTGGTCTGGTGAATTGTCTAGGTTGGACTTCGACCACAGCTGATCACAAAGCTTGGAGTCTGGAGCAACTGGGTGGCCTTGGAGATGGGGCTTTTCGTTGGTGGACACCTTCCCTTGGTCCGGTGAAGGTGTAGAACCAATCGATTTGGGGATTGGTCCACTCGTGGAGAAGTGTCCTGGTTTTGGGTGGAATTTCAACTACGAAATTGAGCTCGCAGAGAAGAAATGGCGAGGGGATCTCACTGGGGATGAAGTGCTCGTGTATGGGGAGGAGTCCGGAACAATTTTGGCGCAGTTTTGGCAAGGTTTGTGCAACTCTCCTTCCATGGCCGTGAGGGAGTGGTGTTTAAATAGGCATGGTCGGAGGCTCTCCCGGGGGGTTTAATGGTTGGGATCAGTCTGCTTAGGTCAAGGGAAGAACAGCCATGTTATCCATTTGGGTTGGGACAAGTCAGCAATGGAGAATTTCAATGTTGGCTCACATGTGAGCTTTCGGCCATGGTGTTTTCCGGCGACGGGGTGGTCGGCCGTGAGCAAGGGTCACCCTCGGGGTCGAGTGGGTCGGGGTCGGGTGTTTGTGCAAGCAATTGGCAATGGCCAAGTGTAAAGGAGATGGCTTGGAATGGAATGGGGAAGAGGCCATTTTGGCTAGGTTTGGGTCAACCCATCCTTTTGGGCTAGGTGCACCACCCAAGTGCGGTCTTGGGCTGAAAAGAGTCACTTGGGTCACTTGCCATGTAGTGGTGAAGTCTCCATCCATGGTGAGGTGGCTAAGCATGGTTTAGTGTGTGACATGCTTAAGGTAAAAAAAGGTTTAAGAAGGATTAGGAAAGGGCCCCCTCTTCTTGCCATAAATGGACTAATGACAAGTCAAAGCCCTCATGGCTTCATGTGGCTTGAGGATGGCTTGTTCATGGCTCCATTTGGCTTGGGAAAAGGGTTGACTTGTTTCATGAAAAGGGTTTTAGGAATTTTTTGGTAATTTGATGGAAATTTGTATGGAACTTTATTTGGAATGATTTGATGATGGATTTAGGACTTAGGTATTGAGTTTAATTGAAAGTATGATGAGGGGAAATGTCATATGGGCTTTGGGACCAATTTTGGGCCTTTGGATGTGGTAAAGGATGGGCTTTTAAAATGGTTTAGGAAAGTGGGCTTTTGAATTTTAAAATGGATTTTGGGATGAAATTTTGGTAAAGGCTTGGGCCAAATAATTGTTGAGTTTGGTTTAGGGATGCTTCATGAGTGGTTTGAAACAAGTTTGAGGTGATTTGGGTTTGAATTGGGTTGGATATGGGCCTTTTTGGTAAAGAGGCTAAGGTGGGCCAAAATGGGTTATCATGGGCCAAAGTTGGGCTAGAGTTGAAATTGATGTAAAATTAATGTTGGGAAATGTTTATGGGAGTGTTTCAAAGAGGTTTTGGCTTTGGTTAGGTTTTGATTTTGGGATTTGGGCTCATTTGGGCTAGGTTTAGGTTTAGGTCAAAATTGGGCTTTTTGATTTTGGGTTGAATTTGAGTGGGGTTTGGGTCTAAATTTTGGGCAAATCATGTTAGTGTTTTGTTTATGGGGATGTTAAGGAAGGTTTGGAAAAGATTTGGGGTTAATTGGAGTTGAATTGGGTGAGTTTGGGTTAGGTTTGGGTCATAGGTCCAAATTGGGCTTTAAGGCCAAAAGTGAAATTGGATCCCAATGCCACTCAAATTGGGCTTGGATTGGGTCTAGATTGGTGTTGGGGATGTTGAATTGAAGTTTAGAATTGAATTGGACCAAAATTGGGGTCAATTGGGTAGATTTGGTTTGACATTGGGTTTACTTTGGGTTAAAATGGGTCGAATTGGGGGTTTTGATAAAAGTGGGGTAAATTGACAAAATTGGCCCATGGTGTAGTTGAACAAAATGAAATTGGGAATATTTGAGATTTTCTGGAATTTTCTGGGAATTTTCTGAATTTTTGGATTTTTGGGTCAAGAGGGGTATTTTGGGTATTTGGAGGGTATTGGGGGGTATTTTGGAATTTTTGGCATTTTTGGTTATGGATGATCAATTTAAGTGATGTGGAAATGTTTGGGATTGATTTTGGAGAATTTTGGGTAATTTGGAAATTTTTGAGAAATTTGGGTAGTTTGAAAGGCATTTGGTAGGTTAGGCGGGGTGTAGGGTCCCGGGGGTCAAAAATTGAAAATTTGGAAAATTGAAGATTGGGTGGATGTAAGTGGAATAAAACCATTTTGGTTGAGCCATGAAGCCATATCAAGCCCACATGAGCCATGAAGGGACTCATTTGAGGCATTCACTATGTTGTTCCTAACCCTCTTGCCAAGGGCTTAGGGGTTAAGGACCATCCATGTGAATCACCTACATGAGTCGAAGTCAAGTCGGGTATGGGTGTATTTTCAGGAGGTGCATGGAAGTGTAGTGTATGAGTGTAGTGTGTGTGTAAGTCAGCCCTTTCACCAGACCAGGCCACCCAGGTCAGTCCTAAGGCCAAAGAGTCCTATAGGAACTCATCCTTTAAACTTCCACACTTGATTTCAACCCTCTAGGTGATTAGGGGTCTATAGTCAAGTTTGTGGAGTTTGCAGGGAGTTTAGAAGTGGTTTGAAATTCTAGGTGGTGGGTCTCAATTCTAGTCCTCTAGGATAGTCAAAGGAAAAGCCTAAGGCTAGATCCTAAGTACTAAAGAGAAGAAGAGAAGACCTCATCAAAAATGAGGTCAACAAATGGACCCCCAATAGGTGTGGTGAGTTGACGGAGCACACCGCGCGTATTGGTGTTGACCGAAGTGATCAACAAAACCAACACAGATGTCCAAGTAACAAACTTAGGACGAAGTAGAAGAGTTTCCGCTGGGGAGTGTCAAGTATATCTCTAAGAATGGAGATTCTTGAACTCTCGCTGGGGAAAGGAAAAGGAGGTAAAATCCAAATCACATGATCTGGGAGAATTTCGATTTAGATTTTATTTTGTTTCATGTTCAAGTCATGATGTGTGAGTTTAGATTTTGAGTTTTCATTTAAATTGAAGTTTTGTTAAGATTAATTTTGAAGGGATTTGATTTGAAATGAAAATTGGAATTTTGAAGTTTTAGATGTAACATCTTCGACCCCAAAAGAAGATCAAATTGATTGGATTGGGTCATTGCAATGAGGAAAGATCTCGGAGTAATGTGGTATTGGATGTAAAATCCTTAACCTCGAGAGTTTGAATTTGATGTATTTCGGTGCGGTAGGAAAAGAATCCTAAAGCGAGTGCAGTCTTGGATGTAAAATCCTCGACCCAAGAGTTTGATTTGATGTATTTCAGTGCAGTAGGAAAAGAATCCTAAAGCAGTGCAGTCTTGGATGTAAAATCCTCGACCCAAAAGTTTGAATTTGATGTATTTCAGTGCAATAGGAAAAGAATCCTAAAGCAGTGCAGTCTTGGATATAAAATCCTCGACCCGAAGTTTGGATTTGATGTATTTCGAGTGCGATAGGAAGAGAATCCTAAAGCGATGCGGTCTTGGATGTAAAATCCTCGACCCAAAAGTTTGGATTTGATGTATTTCGAGTGCAATAGGAAGAGAATCCTAAAGCGATGCGATCTTGGATGTAAAATCCTCGACCCAAAAGTTTGGATTTGATGTATTTCGGTGCAATAGGGAAAGAATCCTAAAGCGAGTGCGATCTAGGATGTAAAATCCTCGACCCAAAAGTTTGAATTTGATGTATTTCAGATGCAATAGGAAGAGAATCCTAAAGCGGTACGGTCTTGGATGTAAAATCCTCGACCCAAAAGTTTGAATTTGATGTATTTCGAGTGCAATAGGAAGAGAATCCTAAAGCAGTGCAGATCTTGGATGTAAAATCCTCGACCTGAAGTTTGAATTTGATGTATTTCAGGTACGATAGGAAGAGAATCCTAAAGCAGTACAGTCTTGGATGTAAAATCCTCGACCCAAAAGTTTGAATTTGATGTATTTCAGTGCAATAGGAAAAGAATCCTAAAGCAGTGCAGTCTTGGATGTAAAATCCTCGACCCAAAAGTTTGAATTTGATGTATTTCAGTGCAATAGGAAGAGAATCCTAAAGCAGTGCAGTCTTGGATGTAAAATCCTCGACCCAAAAGTTTGAATTTGATGTATTTCGGTCGATAGGAAAAGAATCCTAAAGCGAGTCTTGTCTTGGATGTAAAATCCTCGACCCAAAAGTTTGAATTTGATGTATTTCAAAGTGCAATAGGAAAAGAATCCTAAAGCAGTGCAGTCTTGGATGTAAAATCCTCGACCCAAAAGTTTGAATTTGATGTATTTCAGTGCAATAGGAAGAGAATCCTAAAGCAGTGCAGTCTTGGATATAAAATCCTCGACCCAGAAGTTTGAATTTGATGTATTTCAGTGCAATAGGAAAAGAATCCTAAAGCAGTGCAGTCTTGGATGTAAAATCCTCGACCCAAAAGTTTGAATTTGATGTAGGTTTGATGTGAGATCTGGAAAGATCGAATTTGAGATTTGATAGAGATTTGGAATCTGGAAAGATTGAATTTGAAATTTGGAAGGATGAGTTTGAACTCGGTTGAAATTTGATTTAAGATTTGATTTGAAATTTGGAAGATCAAATTTGAAGTTTGATTGAGAATTTGATTTAACATTTATGTTGATTTTGTTTATCTTTTAATGATTCAAATTTTATTTTATCGTTTGTTTAATGTTCATGTGGATTTGGTGTTCATCATTTTTTTAGAGATTTTTTTTTAGGAAAGTCTTCTTTTATTCTTTATTTTTTTATTCCTTTTCGTTCTTTGTTCGAAGTTCATTTAACTTTAACGGCGTTTCCCAATCAATTTGCACAAAAGAGGTGAAGGCCAAAAATGTGACATGGTCACTTTCATTCCAATCATGTAGAAGATACATCATACATCTTGATCTGGAATATATTTCATACAATCCATGTAAACTCAAAACGGATCGTGTATGATCTTTGTTGATCCATCTAAAGAAGCATCTGTCAAAAATCCATGTCCGAATAATGGGATACATGGTCAATAACATCACCTTCCAAGCCATCCTCGGCAAGGATGCCGTATGGATGTACATTGGAGGTGTGATATTTTCCATGTAACTCACGGCTCGTAAGGCCGGAGGCTCTCTAGCTCCGGTCCGGTTGGAAATGGTAAGGTGTCTTCCTCGTCATCCATTCTCCCGAAAGTAACCGAGATCCGCTTCACCGGTACTCCTGGTATGCAATGCTTGGCGATATCTCGCTCCGTTACCCTTCGGTATCATGACGGAACCTACCGGTAGTGGTATCTTTCATCGGCCCTCGGAACTCACTCGGGCCTGCTATCCGGAGGTCGGATCCGAACATGATGTTACACTCGCTCGGAAAGAGACTGTGCGAGAAGGTCCGACAAAGTCATGGTGATCTATGTGCGGGGGTATACGATCACCCTGCTTGTAGATGTTGATAATGCGGCTATTGGGTATGCAATCCGGCGCAGTACCCTCCATGTTATCAATCTCTTTACCATTCTCTTGATGACTAATGGCATCGGATCCACTTGCCCATGACGGAGTATTCCCGGCGGGTTTCCTTTCCTGTCCTCGGCAAAGTTGTAACAGTATCCACATTGTATTGTGATTCTTCCTTTCCCTGGCATCCATCGCCGGGGTTCTGAGTATGTGTTTTCCCTTAGGCGGCCTGCTCGGCCCATTCTTTTCAAATCCCGGATACAATCCACGATTTGCTGCTTGTTCATACTACGAGAATACGTCCGTATGTAGCTCGAGGCCCTCCAGGTATATTGATTCTTCCGCCTCTAATTCTCTCGAAGTATTCAAAGGTTTTCTTTTCAACATTTGCATTCTTTCCAGCTCGTATTCCGGAATGATCTGCAGATGGCGAGGCCTGGTGACATATTGTGGGATGTAAGGTTCGATCCCTTCACGTTCTCCTGCATACCTCGGCTCCTCAGGGATGATGTCTGTCGAGACATCCCCCGGGGTTGCTTCTGCAACAAGGTCATGTGTCATTGGTGGTTCTATTCGGTGGCGTGGTAGCCTTCTTTCTTCTGGTCTTTGTGAGATTTCTCTGGTTCTTTCTGTCATCCTAGGAGCTGGCCCCCTTTCTTCAGGTTCCTGGTGAACCGGTGTCCCCGAAGTGTATGCACTGACATTAGCAACTGTCTCATCGCGCTGGTCCGCAGCTAGTTTTGTTAACATCTTACGGATACGGCGATTCTTATTTCTTCGTTGCGTAGCTGTGAGAGTAGCTCTCCGAACTTCTTGAATCTCTGTGGGCGCGGCGCTAACAAGTTCGCATCATGCTGTAGCGACTACAGACTTCATTTTCTTATCTTCTTCAAGGTTTGTCTTTCTTCTCTTGTTGCTGGATTGGTGGCTTGGGCCACCCACTTTCATCACTGTATGTCCAGGCAGTTCTTCTCGGTCAACCGGGACCCAGTCACTTTCCTCGTACTGTAGGCCTGCTGGTGCGAAATCCGAGTCGATCTCGATTATCGCTCCATCCTTCACCCTCTTCTCGTCGAGTGCAAGGCTTACGCCGTTCTTAAAGTTCAAGACCAACCGCCCGCTCGACATTTCCCTGCCAAAAGACAAGGAAAAGGATCAGGGGCTGTACTAAGAACAAGAACATTAAGAAAATGTTTATTAAAAATATCTTGCTTTATTATCATTCTTATATTTTTAAACTTAACAGGAATAAAGTGGGATAAGATCAGGTAAGAGATTTTGATTTGGAAAAGAAAACAAGGAAAATTTTATTGTCAGGATTTTATTTATTTTAGCACATTTTTATTTTTTGGGTTCGGACCCAGTCATAAGTAATCACTTCACCCGTGCTTCTAGGGATGGAAAGTTCATTCCTTCGAAACATCAGGTAGCGTAATACTTTTTCAAGTATCGTCCATTGATCCGAAGCATATGTCGTTCTCCTTGGCAATTCACTAGCTGGTAGGAACCTCCCGAGTATACTCGCTTCAACCACAAACGGTCCTTCCCAAGTGGGTTCAAATTTTCCTCCTATCTTGCGGTGTGCGAGAATAGGTCTTTGAGAACGAGAACTAAATCACCAACTTTGAAGGTTCTTGGGCGGACCGGTTGTCATGGGCTTGAACCATCTTAGCTCGGTACAGTTCTAAATTCGTTGCGCTACAAGTCTTTTCCCTTCCGGGCTCTCTAATTCTTCGAGTCGTAATTTGGCGTTTTCTTCGTCGTGAGTTTATTTGCAAGCTGCAATTCCGAGTGAAGGAAGCCGAACCTCTAAAGGTAACACCGCCTCGGACCCATACACCGGAGCATAAGGTGTAGCTTGCGTAGGAGTTCTGAAAGTTGTCCGGTAGGCCCATAAGGCTTCTAACAACTTCTCGTGCCAATTTCTCTTATTATCGTCCAAGGTTTTCTTTAAGATTTGAACGAGAGTTTTATTAAAAGCCTCAGCGAGGCCGTTCGCTCTTGGGTAGTAAATTGTTGAGTATCGCCAGTCGATTCCATGTCTCCTGACAAAATTGTTGATTTGCGTGCTTCTGAATGCTGTCCCATTATCCGAGATGATTCTGCGCGGCACCCCGAAACGGTAGACAACTTGGTTCTTGAAAAATTGTAGTACGTGATGTGCTTTCACTTCTCTAAGTGGAACTGCCTCGCCCACTTGGAAAAGTAATCCGTAGCCGCAAGAATGAAGCGATGTCCTTTTGAAGACGGTGGTTCTATTGGACCCACTATATCCGTGCCCCAACATTCAAATGGCCACGATGCGATTGTCGGATGTAGCACATTTGGAGGTTGGTGTAGAACCACTCCGTGCACTTGGCAGCCGATGACGGCTCTTGGCGATTTTCATGCGGTCGGTCATCATCGAGGGCCGGTAGTACCCTAGTCTTTTAATTTTCATTTTCATTTTCGGACCCGACCGGTGAGCGCCACAGAGTCCCGAATGCACCTCTTTAACAATTTCACGGGCCTCGGACCCGCTTAGGCACCTTAGCCACATTTGATCAAAAGACCTTCCGTATAACGTATTGTTTACTAATGCGTAGGACGAGTTCTTTTCTTGATCCGATGGGCTAACGACCTATCATCCGGTAGCTTTCTGTTTGCGAGTAGTTCATCAATGGCTGTCGCCGATCTTCACGTGTTTTATCGTCATCGTTGCAATCGATTCTTTTTCTTTTCGATTTGTGTATTGTGTCTATGTCAAGTCGTGATAGGACCCGACGTCCGTGAATTGACACTTCCACCGATTCATCTTGCAAACAGCAAATTCTTTTGCGAGACGAGCTAGCGCATCCGCTAAAGCGTTTTCTTTTCGGGAATTTTGTAGATTGTCACATTCGGAATTCGTTCAACAGTATGTATGGCATACTTGGAAGTATTGCTCGAGTCTTGGTTCTAAAATTCCGTATTGTCCGACGATCCGTTGAATGATTAACTGTGAATCCCCGTAGATGTTGATGTCCGTTATCCCCATTTGAATGGTTAATTCCGATCCCGTTATGAGGGCTTCGTATTCCGCTTCGTTGTTTGTACACGGTTCGTCAAGTGGTAGGAGTATCTTAACATCCCCCGCTCCGGTGTTATAAAGATTAGCCCGATTCTGCCTTACGGGCACTATCACTTGCGATTCTTCATCTTTGTGTGCTTGAAGATGCTCCGTCGAAATACAATTCCCAACGTCGATCATCAAGGTCTTCTAGGTTCATTATTTGTTCATCTCGGCGGATCGTCATTGAGAGGAGATTCTGCCGGCAAAGGGTGTCTTTGCAAGGAAGTCTGCTAAGACTTGTCCCTTTACGGCACGGAGAGGCACGAAAGTTATATCGAATTGCGATAATATCATCGACCATCCGGCAAGTCTGCCGGAAAGCGTTGGACGAGTCATCGAGTATTGCAATGGATTAAACTTCGAGATCGAGGTTGACCTTATGAGAAAGCATGTAATGCTCGAGCTTTTGAGCGGCGAAGATCGGGGCCAAACAATGCTTTTCAATTGCGGGATACCTTATTTCCGTCGGCGATGAACGACGGCTTAAGTAGTAAAGAGCATTTTCTTTACCCTCATCATTGACACAAGCTAACGAGGCTCGAGGAGTCGTCTAAAGCCGCGGTATAAAGTATTAGCGGTCTACACCGAGACCTGGGCTGCTAAAACGGGAGGTGTCATTAAGTATTGTTTAATGTCCTCGAAGGCCTTACGGCATTTCTCTTCCCAAATAAATTTGGCGTCCTTTTTAACTAGTGCGAGAAAGGTGACACCTACTCGACGGGTTTGAGATAAAGCGTCGAAGATATGCCAACTTCCCTTGAAAAGATCGTAGTTGTTTTAAGGTTTCGGGAGGCGGCATTTCTAAGATAGCTTTAATCTTTTCCGGGTCGATTTCAATTCCACGATGTCGGACAACGAATCCTAAGAATTTCCCGAAGGTGACACCGAAGGCGCATTTTAAGGGATTCATCTTAAGGTTAAATTGTCTTAATCGTTCGAAAACAATTCTCAAATCATACAAGTGGTTGTCCTTTACTTTGCTTTTGATGACCACATCGTCCACGTAGCATTCGACTTGATTATGGATGAGATCATCGAAAATTCTTGTCATTGCTCTCCGGTAGGTTGCTCCTGCGTTCTTCGATCCGAATGGCATCACCTTGTGTAGCAAAATACTCCGATCGGCGTTCGAATGCTGTAAGCTTTTCATCTTCTGGAGCCATTTTTATCGGGTTGTATCTCGAAGATCCATCCATGAATGAGAATATTTCATGTGTTGAAGCAATGTCGATCATTAATTCAGGATCGGTAGAGGAATTCATCTTTCGGACATGCCTTGTTTAAATCTCCGAAATCCACACAAATTCGATCCGACCATTCTTCTTCCTGGTCGGTACCACGTTGGCTAACCAAGTCGGGTATTGTTCTTCACGGACAAATTTAGCGTCTATTAGCTTTTTAACTTCGAGTTATGACTTGTTGTTCGATTTCTAGACGCATTCTTCGGGACCTTGTCCGGTCGGGACGAAGTAGGGTCCACTCCTAGTTTATGGATCGCGACCTCCGGAGCTAAACACGGCATCTCATCGTAGCTCCAAGCAAAACAATCTTTGAATTTCATTAATAACTTGATTATTTCTTCAGAGTCTTCTTTATTGAGTAAAGAGCTAACAAAGGTAGGTCTAGGCTCTTTGCTAGTACCTAAGTTAACTTCTATTAACTCATCTATTGTAGATTTGATTTCCTCTTCGAATTCTGGTGGAGCATCTCCAATTTGTAAATCTTCGAGCTCTTCTGTAGTTTCCATGCAGTTTCCATTAGACTCGCAGGTGACAACCAAGCAAAATTCAGTATCGTCAACTGATCCTATCGTGCCGAATCCGAGACCATGTTTTGAGTTAGGTGGACGACCGGAGTTATTCCATAAATTTTCAAAACGTTGTGATTGACCTTTTGTCCACTTGTCGAGGTAAGAAACCACGGCGAATTAAATTTTGAACACATGGAGAGTACCACTCAAAAGGCAATTCCATTAATTCGATGAAGTAGCATCTTCGAGTTGTACATTATTTTCGGTTTTGGAGGAAGGAGCACCACGGTAGAATTTGATGGGCTTTGCACCACCGCTACGTACCTCTTTGACCTCCATACCCTCGATCTTATTAGAATGGATCGGGGTCAGGGTCATAGTATGTACATAGTGATTAATCTTCTCGTACATCGATTTATATTCTTCGTTTCTTTCATCTTCGAGAGGGATTCGAATTGCGGCTTCTTCCGACTTATTGTCGTTGCTTCTTGTTTGATTTCTTTTTCTTCTTCGGAACTATCTTCCCGATCGACATTGATGGTCGGTTCCCTCCGTCCGATCGTCCTAACGTCTCTACCACGACCTCGTCTCCGGCCTCGACCTCGGATGCGAGTTGTGGAGAAACCTTCACCATCTCGCCGTAAGGGAGTGGTGAGTGGCTCGTTGGACTAGAACTTCAGGTTCTTCGTTGTCCTGAACTTTCTTTGCTTCATTTGTTATGGTATCTCTGGAGAAGATTGTTTTCTTCGGTGGTGCATAATAAGCTGCATCCTCGTGGATTCCGATTTCATGTACGGAGAACGGTTGTAAGTCACCTTTGATGCACTGTTCCCCTCCATCGTAGTATTTGATGCACTGATGCAGAGATGATGGTACCATCCTGTTTTCATGTATCCATGGTCGGCCCAGTAGAGCGTTGAATGACGTTTACGAATCAATTATGTGAAATTTCGCGGTTGTCTTTGCTAAGTCACCGGTCTTCATTAGCAGTGTTATTGATCCGAGGGCTCTTTCTCCTTTCTGGTTGAATCCTCTTAATAACATTTTGTCCGCCTCGAGCTCGCGAGCATCAATTTCTAAGTATGCCAGCGTTCGCAGATTCATTATATTGATTGATGCTCCTGGATCCACCAATACTGCGGAGAGTGTGAATTTTCCGATTGTAAGTCGAAATGTACAACGGTCGGTTGTGGTCTCGTTGTTCCAAGTAGTAAGTCGTCGTCCAGTGAAGGTAACACCTCGTTGTTCCTTTAACGAGCAAACCTCATCTAAGGACTCTCCGGCCATTTGAGCTAAGCAAATTTCCGGATCGAAGTAAGGCCTTGATCGAGCTTCTCTCATCTCCTTTGATAAGATGAGAGCGTCATAGATGCTTAGTTTGGTTGGTAGTTTCCTAAGATGGGCTAGCACATTGTAGTCCACTTTATTTTCATGCGTCTCTGCTTCTTCTCGAATGGGTATTTCTTCTGCCTGGGGTTGGTTCTTCTCGAACAACCACACGCTTCCCTTTGTCTTTTGGACCCATTCTCGGAGGTAGAACTTTTCCACTTCTTAAGTTGACTTCGTAATTTCCTGCGAATCTATTGTTGAGCTTGCCGGTGTCTCTTCTTGAATTGGAATGACAGGCTCTTCCGGGTTAACTTCGAGTACGAAGGTTCTAACTCTATCGTGATCTGGAGCTCCTCGAAACTCGCAGGATAGATTCGTTGCTTGTTGAACTCTCGTAGCCTCTTTGATGGATGTCTTCTTCGTTATTTTGCTCGTCGAGATCGTGTATGATTTGAGAATTGTCGTTTGTATCGAAATCGATATCCGGATTACCGTTAGTTACGTAATCGTTAGACACGATCAAAACGTAGCCAACGCCATCACCCTTATCATTATATGATCCCACCAAAGTGAGCGAGATAATCATACAGAGTCGGGGGTTCGAGGGATTTTTCCCCGAATCGGAAACAACTATCCTAGGATAAGCGGCCCCTAGTCTAGCCTTAGGTGCCTCGGTCTTCTCTTCTTCGTCAATTTTCTTCTTCTCTTCGATCGTCTCTGTTGAGGTGGTTCTTCTATCGCAAGTGATAGTACCGGCTTAACGGGTTTCAAACTACGAATTGAAGCTCGCACCGAAGCGGTCCGGATGCTTGTCTAAAATCTTTTCGAAGACTTCGTCCAAGCGGTAGTCCATCCATCGTCGGTCGTATAGGGATCTATCGGAATGATGGGATCGAGTCGAGATAACATTGACGGAACCTCCTTTACGGGGTTCCTTCATGTACTCCTTCGGGATCGTTATATTCCCTTTCCGAAGGTTGTCATTGAGCCAACTTTTGAAGGTAATGCAATTTTCTATTTTGTGCCCAAGCATCCGGTGGTAAGGGCGAAAGTTGGGATCACCTTTCTTGTTGACCTCTTCGGTCTTTTAGGCTCGGCAGTTGGAAATCCGGAGTCTTCATCGGACTACGGAACATTTTCGGCCTCTGCTTCATTCTTGAACGGATATTCTCCGCTCAAAAGCTCTCTTAATGTACGTTGCGGACGAGGTGGTTGTTCATACTTGCGGAGATGACCGATAGCTGGGCCGGGGTTGCTTGGTGATTCCGTTGTGGTTCTCTGCGGCCGTTCGGTGGTATTTGCATCGGTTGCTTGCCTTTATCAACTGCTGCAACGATCCCGGATTTCTTTTCAAAAGTCTTTACAGGCTTTTGTTTATCCGTCTTGTCGACGAAACTTAATTGCTTCGCCTCTTCTTGTAAGCTTCCGGCCTTGCTTAACAACTTCTCGAAAGTCTTAATAGTGAATCCCTTGAGGAGAAGTGCTATCGGGCCGTGAATGCTTTTAAGTAAAATGCCGACTGCGTGTTGTTCTTGTAACTGTGGTTCACACTTCATGCTTAGGTTCCTCCATCGAAGTATGTAATCTACCGAGGTTTCATTCGGCTTACGCTTTTCTACCACTAAATCACCTATAGTGATGTGGTGCTGAGCTCCGGCAAATCGCTTGATGAAGAGGTTTTCTAGTTCTGAGAATGTTTTCACCGAACCGTTTGGTAATTCTGCATACCAATCGAAGGCGATTCCGACGAGACTGGCGACGAACCGTCGGAAGAGTAATGCATCGCTCCCGCCGGCATTGCAACAACCGGCACGAAAGTGTGCCACATGCTTTGTCGGGGGTTCCCGGTTCCGTCGAAGGTCTTGAACAGAGGTGGTACGAAGCCTTTCGGGTATTGGACAGCGTCGAATTCTTCGGGGTAAGGTCTACCCGTCCGAATGGATGTTCCGCTCTTTGATTGTGCTAAGGCTTCTCGCACCTGCTGTTCTACCAAGTTCTTGATATCCTTTTCAGGAATCATACTTTGTGTTGTATCCTTTTTCAGCTGATCATCCCCATTGACGGATGTAATCTCCTTTCCTCCGTCTACAATGTGAATGACCTCTGGGGGTGTCTCTCTATGTGGTTGTACTTGACTCCGGAGAGTGGCCGGAGGCTACGGCCATCTCTTCCATCCTCTTCGCCATTTGAGCGATCGTATCATCTTTCTCCCGAAGCTGCCTTCTCATCGGTTCCGGCTCCTCTCTTCTGCGGCTGCGGGAGCACCTTGCGAAGCCGATGAAGCTCGTGTCTCGGCCATGTTGATTTTCGCGTATTCGTCGTCCATGAATTCCGATGAATCAATCTCGTCTCCGAACTTTTCTTCTCTTTCTTTTGCTAATCGTCGGATATCGGTTCTCAACTTTTCCATGGCATCTTCTAGCGGGGCCTTCGTGTGTCTTCGTGGTTGTCGTGCGATAGGCTGCCGGGTCCCCTTCTCACGAGTCCCCTTCATCGCGGTAGCACTTTCTTCGGATTCGAGTCTCCTGGCGAGACTTTCTTTCTCGAGCTGCTTGTTTCAATCTCAGCTGTCCGGTAGTGGGACGCCATACCATCCTTCCGGCGGCGAAGGTGACTAGGACCGGATGGTGCAGTCGGCCAAATGCTTGGAAGGTGGTATCCTCCCTAATCTGTAATCCCGAGACGACAACGAGGCGGACTAGCCTTCATTCTTTTACTTGGCTTTTCCGTCATGATGGCGGGTTCTACTCGGGGCCCAAGACGGGATTTGAGCGGCACCCGCCCTATCCTTCGTAGAATTTCGACACGGGGCGAGTTTTCCTTCTTTGCTAACTTTTCTACCAAAGTTTGCGGTCGAGCAAACGGCGTAGTTCTAGTTCTTTTCTTGCGGCTATCATTGTAATATGCGGGTCTGTGGTAATGTGGCGACAATCTTGCGAATATTTTCTTCATCTTCTGCGGCGGAGAGGGGATGAAACCTGCTTCCTCCCAAGAGTGGTATGTATTCGAGCGGCGGTGTATATTACGGCGGTTCGGAATTTCTTCTAGGAAAGCAACTTCGGCGGCTACGGCTTCTTTAGCGATCCTTCTACTTCGTTTCTTCTTTGGGTCCTTGTCGGTGACGGAATCTTTGAAGCTGGACCCGATCTCGAAAACAGAAGGTCTTACGAGAAGATCCGTACCCTCCACGGTAACGGGTCCATCATAATTCCGGATTTCTTTCCCCTTTGATTTGGCAAAAGTCGGGGTAGGTGCGAGAACAACTAGACCGGTGGGGGTAGTAAGAACGGTCCTCTGCGGACATCGGTATTCCTCTTAGTCGGGATCCTTTGCAGAGGAGGGAATTCTTGGGTCGACCTAAGGTTGAACTCAAGCAGCGGCTCCTCAGCTTCAGATACCTTGTTCATCAGTGCGAAAAGGGAGACGTCGGTGATCTTGACGTTCGTGTTTTCAAATCCTTGTCCAAATCGGATGATTCCATTGTCGGGCAACTCATCCTTATAGACAGCGAGGTCCAGTCCGTTGGTGAAGGAGAAAATCAGTTTTGGGGCTTCCATTTCTCGGGGTAGATTCCGGTTGTCGATCCCGAGTTATGCTTCTTTTCTTTAGGACGAAAAGAAAGGAATTGAAAAGAGTCCGAACTCATTCTTGTTCATGTATTTATAAAAAGGAATCACTTATTAAAGGAATCACTTATTAAAGGGTTTGTTTATTTAGAACGGAGTGTTCGAAGGTGTAGAGAAGGTAAGGAATCTGAATCGGAGTTGGAAAGGAAAAGAGAGTCTTAAGCAAGACTTCTCGACTCGAAGGATCACTCCTAAACTAACACCTATTGGGGTCCGCCCCACCTCGAAATGAGGTAAAAGGATCTCGGAACCTCTCTGTTTAGGGGTGTCTAAACGATGGCTCCTAAATCCGAGAGAATGTTGGTTATACTTGTTCGAGGTAGAAATGAACACGGTATTCCAACGGAAAGAAGGGTAGTTTGATCCATTAGGGACATGGATACACTACCGATTTTTGAAAGCAGAACTATTTGATTAAAATGGAGAGAGGAACTAGTCCCCAGCGGAGTCGCCAGAAATATGTCGGCATTATTTTTAGGTTGTGTGTTTTACTTTGAAAAGAGGTCGCCTACAGAAATTGCCGGCGTATTTTTAATTTAAATAAATAATTTGAAAAGTAATATTTGATTTTGAAAATAATTTTGAGTTTAAAAGTTTTAAGATATGAAATCAAACCGATCTCACATCCCAAATAGTTTATATAAACGAGCACCGCGCCACAAACCGTGTATCTATCCCGAAGAATGGACACACTTTGTTTGATGATGGGGCTCGATTAAATAAACTAGGAGATTTGTGACATCCGTTTGGTACGCGAACCAATTTTATAAGCCGAACAAATTCCCCTGCTTAATATGAAAACATTAAGCGGGGTTTATATTACCCAGGTTCTTAAAGTTCCCTATAAGGGCAAGCCACTATAGTTAATTACATCTTAAGTGACGGGAATCACCTAAGAAAACTCTCGATAATAATCGATAATTCCGCTCTCTAGAATTTCAAAGTTTAAGTTTTCGAGGGATTGAATTTTGGAATTTCAATAGGGAATGGATCAAATTTGGAACATTTTATTTTAGGAATTCAAAGGAAGAAAAGTAGGAGAAATTACGGATTCGAAGTGAACTTCGATAATCTCCCGACTATCCTATTGTTTGGCTTGGATTTAGGAAAGTCCTAATGTTTATTTAGTGTTTTAATCTTGCCAATTTTAATTAATTAGGGCTTATATTTATATGATAGAATCATACGAAACATACTGGAAGATATGAGGGTTTATGTCGTATCGGACGACTACCTCGGAAATCCTAAGACCGGTTAAGGCTTAATTTGCAATGCAAATGCCTAACGAAGAGTTGAGGATTTATGTTGCACTAGGCAAACTACCTCGAAGTCCTATGGCTTGGTTGTTTAATTCTAGGGAAGTTTTGCTTGACGACGATGGCCGTGCTCTGCCCACCATGCTCCGAGCTCCTTGTTGTTGCGAGAGGTTTAATTGTAGAAGTCATAAATCAGGAGATGAGAGAAGTGTTTGGTTTAGAGGAATCTTAATATCCAAGTGTTCTTTATGTTTTAATTAAAACAGGTCTTAAAATTGATTAAACAGAACCGATTAAGATCCCACGGGTCCGTCATCCCGACACCGTTATTTTCATCGAATTCACTTAGTCCAGATGAATTTGCTAAACTCAACTAAATGAGTTCCGCACTTTCATTTAGACCGTGGGAAATCCCGTTAGCAACACGTGGGTTACATCATCCGAGGTATTCCCGATCATTCAATGAGACGTTTTAATTTAGTTGTAATTACAGTTTTGTGTTCTGTTTGTGATTAAATTTTGAGTTGTCTTATATTTTGAAATGTTGTGGAGGTGAATTTTATCTTGTAGTGTCTTTTAATTTAGTTATGGTTTCAGTTTTGGTTTCTGTCCTAAAGGTGTAGGTTTTCATGCAACTGGTTGTTTAACATGCAAGAAAAGTAAAGTGCATTTCGCAATAAAATAAATTGCGGGAAAGTGAATTATGATAAAATAAAAGCGTACCTGGAGGGTCTTCCCGTCATCCCAAGCTGCACTTAAAACACGGTTAGAATATTTAAGCAAGTTCCTAGGTAAAGCTAAGGTAAGGGTTATGGTTTTCTACCAAATTCCTAATCCTATAGCTAGTCATTTCCTATGACGTCTAGGTTCTTTGTGTTTTTAGTTTGAGGACGATTTTCTTCATCAAAGAATAACTAAGTTCAATTGTTCTTATAAATGTCCTATCATATTGAGGAAGTGCTTAAGAAGAATCTTAAACATCTTTTCAATATTTCTAGGATTGTTTTAAGTCCAAATGAATTTAATTATGTAAATGAATCGATCATCCGAGGTTTTCAAGTTTTGTTAACTTGCTCGGTGAACTAGGATGTTTGAATATCCTTATAAGTGAAGTGTCACTTCATTTGATATTCCATTTAGGAGTTATGATAATAAAAGCTCCTAAGAGGCGAAAATAGTATTTAATAGTTTGTGATTCAAATTTAAGTTCAAATTAATGATTTAAGTTTGGAATAGTGTTCAAATTATTTTAGGTTTATGTCTTAAGTGATGTTATTTAATTTAACTTAATTTATTTTGATTTAATTTAATTCAATTTAATTCAATTTGATTTGATTTAATTTAATTCAATTTAGCTTGATTTGATTTAATTTTTAATTTAATTTAATTTAATTTAATTTAATTTAATTTAGTTTATTTAATTTAATTTAATTTATTTATTTAATTTAATTTAATTTAATTTAATTTAATTTAATTTAATTTAATTTAATTCAACTTTTAATCTTAATTTAATTTAATATAATTTTAATTTAATTTACTTAATTTAATTTGATTTTTAATTTAATTTAATTTAATTTTAATTCAACTTTTTGAAAGAGTTTAATGATTTAATTTTAGTTTAATGATTAAGTCTTTTAATATTTTAAGTTTGAGTTATCATTTTAATTAAGAGTTGAATATTAATGAGATGATTAATTTAGGGATTTTTAAATTAAAGAATAAATCTCTTCCTAATAATATCCCTATTTTAATAATTCCAATTTTGTTATTCTTCCAAATTTAATCAATTATTTAATTAAAGTTTAATCATTTTAAATTGCTTAATGGGTTTCTACCCTTCAATTATTAAATTTCAATCATCCAAATCAGATTAGGATCAAATATTTTACTTGTTAATTTTTTATTAAACCTAAAGTTTTAATTAAGGGTTAAAATTTAATTACCATTTTGCCCTTTAAGCTTAATAATTTTATAACTCACTAAATTGAACTCAAATGAACTTGAAATTTTTATGTGACTTCACTCATATGTCAATAAAGACATGAGAGGAGAAAATGTGATTTTTCTGTATTTAATTTATTTATATAATTATTTTTAGTAGAAAATAGAGATTTTCAAGGAAAATTTGATAATATGACCAAGGGTAAGTTTCTGTCCTTAAGAAAATTAGGGGACATTCCTAATGACCAGAGGACCACTTGGACCAAATTTTGTAATTTTTTGAATTATATTTTATTTATTAGAATTATTTTAAGTTCTGGAGTATTAATTAATTTAAAAATAAAATAAATGTTGAAAAATGAATTTTATAATTTTTAAAATTCTCTCTGATATCAAGGATTCCAGAGAACCAAATTTTACAATTTTCTGATTTTTCTTTGATTTATTATAATTATTTTGGTGAAAATGCTAGAAAATACTTTTTTTTTTTAATTTTAAAATTACCCTAGAGCTTTTAAAAATTAATATCTCACCAAATAGGCCTAAGAAAAATATGGGGTTTGTTCCTAAGTGATTAAAATTCAAAATGTGACATTTTGGTGAATTTTATTATTTTTGTGATTTTTATTATTTTTTAATTATTAAAAATATTAAAATAATATTAAAAATCAACTTTTTTAGAAAATTGAAATTTTAATTTTCTTAAACTCCCCTCATATCAGAGAAAATCCAAAACTAATTTGGTGAATTTTTGAAAGATATTTTGAAAGTTATGAATTTTTAAAGTTTAAAATGAC
Organism: Papilionanthe hookeriana x Papilionanthe teres; assembly: GCA_022702705.1. Taxonomy (NCBI): domain Eukaryota; kingdom Viridiplantae; phylum Streptophyta; class Magnoliopsida; order Asparagales; family Orchidaceae; genus Papilionanthe; species Papilionanthe hookeriana x Papilionanthe teres. The sequence goes on from JAKZJZ010000191.1 coordinate 20,124, forward strand.
TAAGTGGCTTAATCAACCCAATTAGTGGGGCTAACCAAGTCCAATTGACCTCAAATTTTTATGGTGGGTTCCTCTGATCCTAAAGGTCAGTGGAGAATTGATTTCAAGTCAATTTGATCTATGGTTAACTCTAATTAATTAGAGACCTATTTTGGGTGTTTAAGCCAATTAGGGTTAATTTGAGTGAATTAACTCAAATCCTATTTTTCCTAGGGTTCTCTAGTCATAAGGAACATCACCAAATTTTCCTAGAATTTATTACACAACATGCTATTTATTGGAATTAAAATACTCAAAACAGTGGCATGAATTTGAAAAATCAATAACTCTTCATAGGGATGGCCTCTGACTTTGGAAAATTCAGGGAATATTCCCAAATTCAGAGGCTTGAAAAGCCCTATGGTCTCATGCCATGGTGAATTGTATGAATGCATGGAGAATTAAATGTATGCAGAGAGTAAATAAATTACTAAAAATAAAATACTTGATGAAATTAAATGATTTCTTTTCCACATTATTCTCCTCCGTTCACCGAGCAAGAGGGTATTTTTCTTTTATTTTTCTGATTTTTCTACACAAAGTTATGAATTTTCCAAGTTTAGGGAATTAAATAAATAGAAAATACCCCTAATTTTCTACTTATCCACGCGGCGCCAGCGCATCCTTAGCCTCTCCGAAGCGGTACGTGTCGCGCCGCGATTGGGCGCCGCCATCCGAGTCGCCCGTCCCGGGACCCGCAGTTCACGTAACGTTCTGCGGTCCGGCGCAATCGATCCGTCCGCTCGATACACGTGCGATCCAACGGCTCCCGGTCATCGTCTACGGCCGGTGTGCACCCGTGACCGTCGACCTTCTAACCCTAATTTCTCACTCGATTCTCAATGGATTTTCGTGTTCTTATGCTCTATGGATTCGTCTTGAAGAGACGAACACATCCATACGGTAAACATGCATTGAAATTTACTCAAATGAAATGGAGAATCTCTGTAAGCTCGGGAAGAAGAATGAGTTCATACCTTTGCTCAGAGAAGTGAAGCTTCGATCTGAGAGTTGTTGCACCTTCGATTGGATCCTAGCAAGCTCCGGATGAAGTCTCCCGGTCGCAGTGAATTGTCTAGGTTGGACTTCGACCACAGCTCGATCACAAAGCTTGGAGTCCGGAGCAACCGGGTGGCCTGGAGATGGGGCTTTTACTGGTGGACACCTTCCCTTGGTCTGGTGAAGGTGTAGAACCAATCAATTTGGGGATTGGTCCACTGTGGAGAAGTGTCCCGGTTTTGGGTGGAATTTCAACTCTGAAATTGAGCTCGCGAGAGAAGAAATGGCAGGGGGATCTCACTTGGGGATGAAGTGCTCGTGTATGGGGAGGAGTCCGGAACAATTTTGGCGGAGTTTTGGCAAGGTTTGTGCAACTCTCCTTCCATGGCCGTGAGGGAGTGGTGTTTAAATAGGCATGGCTGGAGGCTCTCCTGTGGGGTTTAATGGTTGGGATCACTGCTTAGGTCAAGGGAAGAACAGCCATGTTATCCATTTGGGTTGGGACAAGTCGGCAATGGAGAATTTCAATGTTGGCTCACATGTGAGCTTTCGGCCATGGTGTTTTCCGGCGATCGGGGTGGCCGGCCGGCGAGCAAGGGTCACCCTCGTGGTCGAGTGGGTCAGGGCTGGGTGTTTGTGCAAGCAATTGGCAATGGCCAAGTGTAAAGGAGATGGCTTGGAATGGAATGGGGAAGAGGCCATTTTGGCTAGGTTTGGGTCAACCCATCCTTTTGGGCTAGGTGCACCACCCAAGGTCTGGTCTTGGGCTGAAAAGAGTCACTTGGGTCAGCCTGCCATGTAGTGGTGAAGTCTCCATCCATGGTGAGGTGGCTAAGCATGGTTTAGTGTGTGACATGCTTAAGGTAAAAAAAGGTTTAAGAAGGATTAGGAAAGGGCCCCCTCTTCTTGCCATAAATGGACTAATGACAAGTCAAAGCCCTCATGGCTTCATGTGGCTCGAGGATGGCTTGTTCATGGCTCCATTTGGCTTGGGAAAAGGGTTGACTTGTTTCATGAAAAGGGTTTTAGGAATTTTTTGGTAATTTGATGGAAATTTGTATGGAACTTGATTTGGAATGATTTGATGATGGATTTAGGACTTAGGTATTGAGTTTAATTGAAAGTATGATGAGGGGAAATGTCATATGGGCTTTGGGACCAATTTTGGGCCTTTGGATGTGGTAAAGGATGGGCTTTTAAAATGGTTTAGGAAAGTGAGCTTTTGAATTTTAAAATGGATTTTGGGATGAAATTTTGGTAAAGGCTTGGGCCAAATAATTGTTGAGTTTGGTTTAGGGATGCTTCATGAGTGGTTTGAAACAAGTTTGAGGTGATTTGGGTTTGAATCGGGTTGGATATGGGCCTTTTTGGTAAAGAGGCTAAGGTGGGCCAAAATGGGTTATCATGGGCCAAAGTTGGGCTAGAGTTGAAATTGATGTAAAATTAATGTTGGGAAATGTTTATGGGAGTGTTTCAAAGAGGTTTTGGCTTTGGTTAGGTTTTGATTTTGGGATTTGGGCTCATTCTGGGCTAGGTTTAGGTTTAGGTCAAAATTGGGCTTTTTGATTTTGGGTTGAATTTGAGTGGGGTTTGGGTCTAAATTTTGGGCAAATCATGTTAGTGTTTTGTTTATGGGGATGTTAAGGAAGGTTTGGAAAAGATTTGGGGTTAATTGGAGTTGAATTGGGTGAGTTTGGGTTAGGTTTGGGTCATAGGTCCAAATTGGGCTTTAAGGCCAAAAGTGAAATTGGATCCCAATGCCACTCAAATTGGGCTTGGATTGGGTCTAGATTGGTGTTGGGGATGTTGAATTGAAGTTTAGAATTGAATTGGACCAAAATTGTGGTCAATTGGGTAGATTTGGTTTGACATTGGGTTTACTTTGGGTTAAAATGGGTCAAATTGGGGGTTTTGATAAAAGTGGGGTAAATTGACAAAATTGGCCCATGGTGTAGTTGAACAAAATGAAATTGGGAATATTTGGGATTTTCTGGAATTTTCTGGGAATTTTCTGAATTTTTGGATTTTTGGGTCAAGAGGGGTATTTTGGGTATTTGGAGGGTATTGGGGGGTATTTTGGAATTTTTGGCATTTTTGGTTATGGATGATCAATTTAAGTGATGTGGAAATGTTTGGGATTGATTTTGGAGAATTTTGGGTAATTTGGAAATTTTTGAGAAATTTGGGTAGTTTCAAAGGCATTTGGTAGGTTAGGCGGGGTGTAGGGTCCCGGGGGTCAAAAATTGAAAATTTGGAAAATTGAAGATTGGGTGGATGTAAGTGGAATAAAACCATTTTGGTTGAGCCATGAAGCCATATCAAGCCCACATGAGCCATGAAGGGACTCATTTGAGGCATTCACTATGTTGTTCCTAACCCTCTTAGCCGAGGGCTTAGGGGTTAAGGACCATCCATGTGAATCACCTACATGAGTCGGGAAGTCAAGTTGGGTATGGGTGTATTTTCGGGAGGTGCATGGAAGTGTAGTGTATGAGTGTAGTGTGTGTGTAAGTCAGCCCTTTCACCAGACCAGGCCACCCAGGTCAGTCCTAAGGCCAAAGAGTCCTATAGGAACTCATCCTTTAAACTTCCACACTTGATTTCAACCCTCTAGGTGATTAGGGGTCTATAGTCAAGTTTGTGGAGTTTGCAGGGAGTTTAGAAGTGGTTTGAAATTCTAGGTGGTGGGTCTCAATTCTAGTCCTCTAGGATAGTCAAAGGAAAAGCCTAAGGCTAGATCCTAAGTACTAAAGAGAAGAAGAGAAGACCTCATCAAAAATGAGGTCAACAATGGTTAGTTCTATTCCTGTTATGAGGGCTTTGTATTCTGCCTCGTTGTTTGTGCATGGCTCTGTTAAGTGGTAGGAGTATATTAACATCCCCCGCTCCGGTGTTATAAAGATTAGTCTGATTCCTGCCTTACCGGGCACTATCGTTTGCGATTCTTTGTCTTTCTGTGCTGAGAACGCTCCGTCGAAGTATAGTTCCTAACGTCGATCATCGGTGTCTTCTAAACTCATTACTTGTTCGTCTAGCAAGTTGTCGTCGAGAGGCGAATCTGCCGGTAAAGGATGTGCTGCAAGGAAGTCAGCTACTACTTGTCCCTTTACGGCGCGAAGAGGAACGAAAGTTATATCAAATTGCAATAGTATCATCGACCACCTATCAAGTCTGCCAGAAAGTGTCGGTCGGGTCATCAAATATTGCAACGGATTAACTTTCGAAATGAGGTTGATCTTATGAGAAAGCATGTAATGCTTGAGTTTCTGTGCGGCGAAGATCAGGGCCAAAAAATGCTTCTCAATCGGAGGATACTTTACTTCCTTCGGCAATAGACGACGGCTTAAGTAATAAAGAGCATTTTCTTTTCCCTCGTCATTGACCTGGGCTAGCAGGGCTCCGAGAGAGTCGCCTAAAGCAGCGGTATAAAGTATCAACGGTCTACCCGAGACTGGGGCTGCTAAGACAGGAGGTGTCATTAAATATTGCTTAATGTCCTCGAAGGACCATTGGCATTTCTCTTCCCAAACAAATTTGGCGTCCTTTTTAACTAATGCCGAGAGGGGCTGACACCTACCTGATAAGTTCGAGATAAAGCGTCGAAGATATGCCACCTTCCCTTGAAAGGATCGTAGCTGTTTTAAGGTTTTGGGAGGCGGCATCTCTAAGATAGCTTTAATCTTTTCCGGATCAATTTCGATTCCGCGATGTCAAACAACAAATACTAAGAATTTCCCGGAGGTGACGCCGAAGGCGCATTTTAAGGGATTCATCTTAAGGTTGTATTGCCTTATTCCCTCGAAAACAATTCTCAAATCATATAGGTGATCTTCCTTCAGTTTGCTTTTGATGACCACATCATCCACGTAGCACTCGACTTGGTTGTGAATGAGATCATCGAAAATCTTTGTCATTTCTCTTTGATGTGTTGCTCCTGCGTTCTTTAGTCCGAATGGCATTACTGTGTAGCAATACACTCCGATCGGCGTTCTGAAAGTTGTGAGCCTTTCGTCTTCTGGTGCCATCTTTATCCGGTTGTATTCCGATGATCCATCCATGAATGAAAATATTTCATGTGTTGAAGCAATGTCGATCATCGGTCCTGGATTGGCGATGGAAATTCATCCTTTGAACATGCTTTATTTAAATCTCTGAAGTCTACACAGATTCTGATCTGACCATTTTTCTTTCTGACTGGTACCACGTTGGCTAACCAAGTAGGGTATTGTTTTTCACAGACAAATTTAGCGTCGATTAGCTTCTTAACTTCGGCTATTACTTGTTGCTCAATTTCTAGACGCATTCTTCCGGGAGCTTGTCCGATCGGGAACGAAGTAGGATCTACTCCTAACTTGTGAACTCGCGACTTCGGAGCTAATCCTGGCATTTCGTCGTAACTCCAAGCAAAACGAGTCCTTGAATTCCATTAATAGCTTGATCATTTCCTCGGAATCTTCTTTATTGAGTAAGGAGCTAATAAAGGTTGGTCTAGGCTTTTCGCTAGTACCTAAGTTAACTTCCATTAACTCGTCTATTGTAGATTTGATTTCTTCTTCGAATTCTGGTGGAGCACCTCTGATCGGTAGATCTTCAAGGTCCTCTGAAGCTTCCAAGCAGTCCTTATTAGGCTCGCAAGTGACAACCAAGCAAAATTCCGTATCGTCAACTGAACCTACTGTGCCGAATCCGAGACCATGTTTTGAATTGGGAGGCCGACCGGCATTGTTCCATAGTCTTTCAAAATGTTGTGATTGACCCTTTGTCCATTGTCGAGGTAAGACACTACGTTGATTTAAATTTTGAACACAGGGAGAGTACCACTCAAACGGTAATTCCATTAATTCAGATGAAGTAACATCTTCAAATTGTACATCTTTTTTAGTTTTGGAAGAAGAAGCATCAAGGTAAAACTTGATTGGTTTAGCACCACCACCATGCACCTCCTTGACCACCATACCCTCGATCTTATTAGAATGGATCGGGGTTAGGGTCATAGTATGCACACAGCGATTTATCTTCTCGTACATTGATTTGTATTCTTCATTCTTTTCATCTTCGAGGGAGATCTTGAATTGTGGTTTCTTCTGGTTTGTTGTAGCTGCTTCTTTCTTAACTTCTTCTTCTTCTTCAGAGCTGTTCTCCCAATTTACGTTGATTACCGGCTTTTTCTGTCCAATTGTCCCAACGTTTTTGCCACGACCTCGTCCCCGGCCTCGACCTCGGGTGCAAGTTGTGAAGAAACCTTCACCATCTCGCCGTAAGGGAGTGGTGAGTGATTGTTGGACTAGAACTTCAGGTTCTTCGTCATCTTGAACTTCTTTTGCTTCATTTGGCATGGTATTTCTGGAGAAAATTGTTTTCTTTGGAGGCGCGTAGTAGGTTGCATCTTCATGAATTCCAATTTCATGTATGGAGAAAGGTTGCAAGTCACCTTTAATGCACTGTTCTCCTCCATCGTAGTATTTTATGCACTGATGCAGAGACGACGGTACCATCCAGTTCTCATGTATCCAAGATCGGCCCAGTAGTGCGTTGAACGATGTTTCAGAATCAATTATATGGAATTTTGCAGTCGTCTTTGCTAAATCACCAGTCTTCATCATCAGTGTTATTGATCCGAGGGCTCTTTCTCCTTTCTAGTTGAATCCTCTTAGTAACATCTTGTCCGCTTTAAGCTTGCGAGCATCAATTTCCAAGTATGCTAATGTCCGAATATTCATTATGTTGATTGACGCTCCTGGATCCACCAATACTCTGGAGAGCGTAAACTTTCTGATTGTGACTGAAATGTACAACGGTCGGTTGTGATCGGTCGTCCCAAGTAGTAGATCATCGTCCGTGAAGGTAACACATCGCTGTTCCTTTAACGAGCAAACCTCGTCTAAGGAATCTCCGGCCATCTGAGCTAAAAAAATCTCTGGATCAAGTACGGCCTTGATCAGAGCTTCCCTCATCTCTTTTGATAAGATGAGAGCGTCGTAGATGCTCAGTTTGGCTGGTAGTTTTCTAAGATGGGCTAGCACGTTATAGTCCACTTTGTTACCATGTGTTTCAGTTTCTTCCCGAATGGGCAATTCTTCTGCTGGGGTTGATTCTTCCTGAACAACAAGCTGCTTTCCTTTGTCTTTTGGACCCATTCTCGAAGGTAGAACCCTTCCGCTCCTTAAGTTGACTTCTGTGATTTCTTTTGAATCTGGTACTGAGTTTATTGGTGTCTCCTTTTGAATCGACATGACAGGTTCTTCTGGAGTCTCTTCGGAATCCGAAAGCTCTAACTCTATTGTGATTGGAGTTCCTCGAAATTCACAAATAGATTCATTGCTCGTTGAATTTTCGTAGCCTTCTTGGTGAATGTCTTCTTTGTCATCGTGATTTCAAAGGTTGTGTATGATTTGAGAATTGTTATTTGTATCGGAATCGAGATCCGGATTAGGTTGGTTGTCGTTAGTTGCGTAATCGTTAGAAACAGTTAAAACGTAGCCAACACCATAACTCTTATCATTATAAGATCCCACCGGAGCGAGCAAATAATCATACAGAGTCAGATGTTCGAGGAATTTTTCCCCCGAATCGGAAACAACAATCTTAGGATAAGCAGCCCCTACTCTAGCCTTAAGAGCTTCGGTCTTTTCTTCTTCTACAATCTCCTTCTTTTCTACGATCTTTTCTTCCTGGGGTGGTTCTTCAATCGCAGGCGATAGCGTCGGCTTGACAGGTTTCGAACTTTGAATCGAAGCACGCACCGAAGCGGTTTGGATGCGATCTAAAATTTTCTTTGATGACTTCGTCCAAGCGGTACTCCATCCATCATTCGTCGTGTAGGGATCTATAGGAACAATAGGATCCATTGAAATAACATTGATGGAACCGCCTTTCTGGGGTTCCTTCATATATTCTTTTGGAATCGTTATGTTCCCTTTTCAGATATTGTCGTAGAGCCAAGTCTTGAAGGTAATGCAATCCTCTATCTTGTGCCCGAGCATCCAGTTGTAAGGGCAATAGATGGGATGGTCTTTCTTATTGACTTCTTCTGGCTTCCTGGGTTCTGGCAGTTGAAAATCCGGAGTCTTCATCAAACTACGGAACATATTTGGCACTGCCTCATTCTTGAACGGATATTCTCTATTTATAAGCTCCATTAACGTGCGCTGCGGGCGAGGCGGTTGCTCATACTGTTGAGTTGGCTGATAACCGAGTCGAGGTTGTTGGTAGTTCTGCTGAGGTTGCTGATACGTCTGTTGCGGTGGCTGATAGCTAGGCTGCGGCTGCTCCGGCTGTATTTGCATTGGTCGCTCGCTCTTATCGACAGCCGCGACGATCCCAGATTTCTTTTCAAATGTCTTCATAGGCTTCTGTTTGTTTGTTTTGTCGACGAAACTTAGTTGTTTCGCTTCCTCTTGCAAGCTTCTGGCCTTGCTTAACAACTTCTCGAAAGTCTTAATCGTAAATCCCTTAAGGACAAGTGCTATCAGGCCGTGAATGATTTTAAGCAAGATACCGACTGCATGCTGCTCTTGTAGCTGTGGCTCACACTTCATGCTTAGATTCCTCCATCGAAGTATGTAGTCCACTAAAGTTTCGTTCGGTTTCGTTTCTCCACCACTAGATCACCGATGGTGATATGGTGTCGAGCTCCGCAAACCATTTCACAAAGAGGTTTTCTAATTCTGAAAATGTCTTTACCGAACCGTTCGGTAACTCTGCGTACCAATCTAAAGCGATCCCTGACAGGCTGCTGACGAACTGTCGGAAGAGTACGACGTCACTTCCACCGGCGTTGCAACAACTAGTGCAAAAATATGCAACATGCTGTCGAGGGTTTCTGGTACCATCAAAAGTCTTGAACAGAGGTGGTACGAAGCCTTTTGGGTATTGTACTGCATCAAATTCTTCGGGGTAAGGTCTACCCGTCCGAATAGATGCTCCACTCTTAGACCGTGCTAAGGCTTCTCGCACTCGCCGTTCTACCATATTCTTGATGTCTTTCTCTGGAATCATATTATGGGTAGAATCTTTCTTCGGCTGATCGTCTCCGTTAACGGATGCAATCTCTTTTCCTCCGTCTGTAATATGAATAACTTCTGGAGGCGTTTCTCTTGGGAGTTGAACCTGACTCTGAAGAGTGGCTAGGGCTGCAGCCATCTCTTCCATCCTTTTTGCCATTTGAGAGATTGTATCATCTTTTTCTCAAAGTTGTGCTCTTAACAATTCCGGTTCATCTCTTTCCGCAGCTGTCGGAGCACCTTGCGAAGCTGACGATGCTCGTATCTCAACCATATTGATCTCCACGTATTCGTCATCCATGAATTCTGACGAATCGTCTTCATCTTCAAACTTTTCTTCTCTTTCTCTTGCTAATCGTTGAATGTCGGTTCTTAGCTTTTCCATAGCGTCCTCCAATGGTCTTTTTCGTACGGTTTCGCAGTTATCATGCGATGGCTGTTGGATTTCCTTCTTGGGAGTCCCCTTCATCGCAGTGGCTCTCTCTTCGAACTCGAGTCTCCTGACGAGACTTTCCTTTTCAGGTCGTTGTTTCGGTCTTAATTGTCCAGTAGTAGGATGCCATACCATCCTTCTAGCAGCAGAAGGCCTAGGCCGGATGGTCTTCGGCTGAATGCTGGAAGGTGGTATCCTCCCTGATCTGTAAACCTTAAACAACAACAGGTAGACTAGCTTTCATCTTCTTATTCAGCTTTTCTATGGCGCTAACAGGTCCTACTCGCGGCACAAGGCGGGATTTGGCTGGCACCCACCCTAGCCTTCTTAAAATTTCTGATACAAGACATTTCTCTTTCTTTGCTAACTTCTCTATCATAGTCTACAGTCGAGCAAATGGTGTGATCCTAGCCCTTTTATTTCGATTGTTGCTATAGTATGCGGGTTGAGGTAATGTAGAAGCAATCTTGCGGACATTTTCATCGTCAGCTGCGGTGGAGAGGGGATGGAATCTACTTCCTTCCAAAAGCGGTGTATACTCAGGCAATGGTATGTACTCAGGGATCTCTTCTAAGAAAGCGACTTCAGCAGCTCTGGCCTTTCTGGCAATCTTTCTACTTTTGTTTCTCCTCTGAGTCCGTGTTAGGGGTTGAACCCTTGAGCTGGACCCAATTTCGAAAACAGAAGGTCTCACAGGGAGATCTGTACCCTCCACGTGCAATGTGCTCATTAAAAACTTGGACTTCCTTCCCCTTTAGTTTAGCGGGAGCCGGGGTAGGTGCAGAGATGACTAGACCGGTGGGGGTAGAGACAACAGTCCTCCTACGAACAGTAGTATTCCTTTCAGCTGGAATCCTTTGCAGGGGAGGGAACTCTTAAGCTGACTTCAGGTTGAATTCAATCACGGGCTCTTCAGTTTCTGGCATTTTGTCCATTAGTGTGAAGAGAGTGACGTCAGCAATCTTGACATCTGTGTTGCCAAATCCTTGTCCAAAACGGATGATCCCATTGTCGGGCAGACTCATCCTTGTAAACGGCGAAGTCCAATCCATCGGTGAAGGAGAAGATTAACTTTGGGGCATCCATTTTCCGCAGGCGGATTCCGAATGTCGACTCCTGAATTATACTTCCTTTCGTCGTAAAGTTTAGGACGAAAAAGAAAGAGTCCGAACACATTTTCATTTATTTTAGTGCATTTGTGATTTATAAAAGAGGTCGTTTATTAGGTAGTTTGTTTGTTAAAAAACAAAACGATTAAAGGAAAAAGGTTATGGAAAAGGTAAAGGGCCCGATTTAGAATTGGAAAGGAAGAGAGAGTCTTATGTAAGACTTCTCAACTTGAAGGATTGCTCCTAAGCTAACACCTATTGGGGTCCACCCCACCTCGTAAAAGAGGTAAAAGGATCTCGGAACCTCTCCGTTTAGAGGTGTCTAAACAATGGCTCCTAAATCCGAGAGGTGTTGGCTATACTCGTTCAAGACGTAAATGAACAGGTATTCCAACGGAAGAATGGTAGTTTTGCTCCACTAGGGACATGGATACACTACCGATTTATGAAAGCAAAACCATCTAATCAAAAATGGAGAGAGGAACTAGTCCACAGCGGAGTCGCCAGAAGTTGTCCTCATTTTTAGGTTTGTGTGTTGTATTTTAAAAAAGGGGTCGCCTACAGAAGTTGTCGGCGAATTTCAAATTTTAAATTTAATTTAGATATATAATTTAGAAAGTAGTATTTGATTTTTGAAAGTAATTTTAGATTTGAAAATTTTAAGATATGAAATCAAACCGATCTCACATCCCAAATAGTTTATATAAACGAGCACCGCACCACAAACCGTGTATCTATCCCGAAGAATAGACACACTGCTTGATAATGGGGCTCAATTAAATAAACTAGAAGATTTGTGACATCCGTTTGGTCTGTGAACCAATCTTATAAGCCAACAAGTTCCCCTTAATATAAATGAATTAAGCAGGGTTTATATTACCTGGGTTCTTAAAGTTCCCTATAAGGGCAAGCCCCTATAGTTAATTACATCTTAAATGACGGGAATCATTTAAGAAAACTCTCGATAATGATTAGTGGTTTTGTTCTCAAGAATTACAAAGTTTGAGGTTTTCAAAGGATTGGATCTCTGGAAGTTTCAATAGGGATTAGCTCAAATTCGGAACAGTTTATTTTAAGAGTCTAAAGGAAGAGAAGTAGGAGAAGCTGAGGATCCAAGAAGAATCTTGGCAACTTCCCAAACTATCCTATTGTTTGGCTTCAATTTGGGAATTTTATTTGATGTTGCAATCTTGTCAATTTTAATTAATTAGGACTTACATTTGTATGACATAATCATACAAATAGCCTCGAAGATGTGAGGGTTTATGTCGTACCGAACGACTACCTCGGAGTCCTAAGACCGGTTAGGGCATAATTATGCAAATGCCTAACGAAGAGGTTGACGATTTATATTGCACTAAGCAAACTACCTCGAAAACCTATGGCTTGCTTATTTAATTCTAAGGAAAGTTTTGCTGAAGTAGACTCAGGTTTTGCTGATGACGATGGCTGAGCTGCCCACGATGCTCCACGCTCCTTGTCGTTGCAGAGGTTTTAGTTTTAGAAAATGATAATCAAGAGATGAGAGAAGTGTTTTGGTTTAGAGAAATCTTAAATTCCAAATGCATTTAATGTTTTAATTAAAACAAATATTAAAGTTGTTTAAACAGAACCGATTAAGATCCCACGATTCTGTCATCCCAGCACCGTTACTTTCATTGAATTCACTTAGTCCAGATGAATTTGCTAAACTCAATTGAATGAGTTCCACACTTTCATTTAGACCGTGGGAAATCCCGTTAGCAACACGTGGGTTACATCATCCGAGGTATTCCCGATCATTCAATGAGACGTTTTAATTTAGTTGTGATTGTAGTTTTGTTGTTCTGTTTGTGATTAAATTTTGAGTTGTTTTATATTTTGAAATGTTGTGGCGGTAATTTTTATCTTGTAATGACTTTTAATTTAGTTTTGGTTTCAGTTTAGGGACTATTTTAAAGGTTTTGGTTTTCATGCAACAGTTGTTTATCATGCAAGGAAAGTAAAGTACAGTGCATGTAAGTAACATTGCAATAAAGTAAATTGCGACAAAATAAAAGCGTGCCTGGAGGGTCTTCCCGTCATTCCAAGCTGCACTTAAAACACATTTTAAGGCATTTAAATATTTCAACAAGTACCTAGGTAAAGCTAAGGGAAAGGTTTCGGTTGTCTACCAAATTCCTAATCTTATAGCTAGTCATCTCCTATGACGTCTAGGTTCTTGTGTTTTGGTTTAAGGATGACTTTCTTCACCCAAGAACAATTAAATTCAGTTGTTTATATAAACATCCTATCATGTTGAGGAAGTTCTTAAGACGAGTCTTAAACATCTTTTCAATACCTCTAGGATTGTTTTACGTCCAAGAGAATTTAATTATACAAGTGAATTAATCATCCAGGAGTTTAAGTTTGTTATCTTACTCAGATGAATCTAGGACATTTGAATATCCTATAAGTGAAGTAACACTTCACTTGATACCTCATTTAAGAGTTATAATAATAAGAGCTTTAAAAGGGCAAATCAAATTATTAAGTATTTTAATGATTTAAACTTAATGATTTAATTTTAATTTTGACTTAATTATAAAAAGTTAGTTTAAGTTTAGAATAGTGTTCAAGTTATTTTTAGATTTAATTCTTAAGGATTTCATTTAGGTTTGTTGTTAAATGATTTTAATTTAATTTAATTCAATTTAACTTTAATTCAATTTAATTTAATTTTAATTTAATTTGATTTGATTTTAATTTAATTTAATTTAATTTTAATTTAATTTCAATTTAATTTTAATTTAATTTAATTTTAATTTAATTTTAATTTTAGTTTTAATTTAATTTTAATTTTAATTTAATTTAATTTAATTTAACTTTAATTTTAATTTAATTTTAGTTTAATTTTTTATTTGGATTATTATTTTAATTAATTTTTTTTTATTAAGAATTAAGTATTATTGAAGTGGTTTATTTAGGGACTTTTAAATTAAAGAATAAATATCCTCTTAATAATATCCCTACTTTAATAATTCCAATTTCCATCATTTTCCCAAAATTTCAATTAATTAATTAAAGTTTATTTTAATTTTTTTTTTTTGAAATGGTTAGTAGGTTTCTACCCTCAATCATTTAAGTTTCAATCATCCAAAATCAATTTAAAATCAAATATTTTATCCTCCCCTTTTTGATTAATCCTAAAATTTTAATTAAAGGTTGAAATTTTTAATTACCATTTTGCCCTTCAAGCTTAATAAATCTATAACTCACTAAATTAAGCTCAAATGAACTTGAAATTTTTATGTAACTTCACTTACATGTCAATTAAGACTTTAGAGGAAAAAAATGTGATTTTTCTGTATTTAATTTATTTATGTAATTATTTTTAATGGAAAATAGGGGGTTTCAAGGAAAATTCAATAACATGACCAAGAAAATGTTTCTGTCCTTAAGAAAATTATGGGATATTCCTAATGACCATAGGACCATTTGAACCAATTTTGATGATTTTTTGAATTATATTTTATTTATTAGAATTATTTGGAGTTTTCGAGTATTAATTAATTTTAAAATAAAATTGAAGTTGAAAAATGGATTTTATATTTTTCTTAAATCTCTCTAACCTCAAGGAATTTAGAGAAATAAATTTTGCTTTTTTTTTATTTTTCTTTGATTTATTAGAATTATTTTAGTGAAAAGGTTGAAAAATACATTTTTTAATATTAAAAATTACATTAAGCCTTTAAAATTCAGTATCTTATCCTAGGGACTTAAGAAAAATATTTGGTTTGTTCCTAAGTAATTAGAATTCAAAATGTGACATTTTGGTGATTTTTAATATTTTTATGATTTTTATTATTTTTTAATTATTAAAAATATTAAAATAATGATAAAAATCAACTTTTTTAGAAAATTACAATTTTAATTTTCCTAAGTTCCTCTGATATCAGAGAAGCTCCAAAACTATTTTTGTGAATTTTTGAAAAGTATTTTGTTAGTTATGAATTTTTAAGGTTTAATTTTACCCATGGGGCTTAATCAACCCATTTTGTGGATCAAATCAAGTCCAATTAGTTTCAAATTTTTATGTGAGACTCTCCTGACCCTAAAGGACAGTGGAGAATTGTTTCCAAGTCAATTTGATGTATAGTTAACCCTAATTAATTAAAGTTCAATTTTGGGTGTATAGACTAATTAGGGTTATTCCTAGTGAATTAACTCAAAACTTATTTTTCTTAGGTTCCTCTGGTCATAAGAAATATCACCAAATTTTCCTAGAATTTATTTCTCAATATGCTAATTATTGGAATTAAAATACTCAAAATAGTAACATGCAATTGAAAAATCAATAACTTCTCATAGGGATTGCCTCTTACCTTGGAAAATTCAGGGAATGTTCCCAAGTTCAGAGGCTTCAAAAGCCCTATGGTCTCATGCCATGGTGAATTTCCTATATGCATGGAGAATTGAAATAGTGCAGAGAGTAAATAAATTATTAAAAATAAAATACTTAATGAAATGACCTGATTTCTTTTCCACATTATTCTCCTCTGTTCACTGAGCAAGGGGGTATTTTTATTTTATTTTTAGGATTTTTTACACAAATTTATGAATTTCTGAAGTTCTGGATATTTAATAAATAAGAAAATACCCTAATTTCCTACTTAACCACGCGGCGCCGCGTCAACCTTAGCGGATCCGAAAGGCCACGCGGCGTCTCCTGGTTCGGCGCCGCCATTTGAGTCAGGTGCCACGGGGCCCGCAGTTCACGTACCGTCTCCTGGTCTGACACCATCTGAGCCGTCCGCTCGATACACGCGCAATCCAATGGCTCCCAGTCATCGTCTACGACTGGTGTGAACCCGTGACCGTCCACACTAAAACCCTAAGATCTCACTCAATACTTAACGGATTTTTGTGTTCTTGTGCTCTATGGATTCGTCTTGAAGAGACAAATACATATATATGGTGATCATGCATTAAAATTAAGGCATTTGAAATGGAGAATGTTCAGAAGCTCGGGAAGAAGAGAAAGCTCATACCTTTGCTCAGAGAAGTGAAGCTTCGATCTGAGAGTTGTGTCACATTCGATTGGGTCCAAGCAAGCTCCAGATGAAGTCCCATGGCCTGGTGAATTGCCTAGGTACAAAAGTGACCACGACCCGATCACAAAGCTTGGAGGCCGGAGCAACCGGGTGGCTCGGAGAGGGGGTTTTCACCTGGGAACTTC
Source organism: Papilionanthe hookeriana x Papilionanthe teres (assembly GCA_022702705.1). Taxonomy (NCBI): domain Eukaryota; kingdom Viridiplantae; phylum Streptophyta; class Magnoliopsida; order Asparagales; family Orchidaceae; genus Papilionanthe; species Papilionanthe hookeriana x Papilionanthe teres. The sequence continues at coordinate 35,904 of JAKZJZ010000191.1, forward strand.
TCCTCTTGGTCCGATGAAGGTGTAGGACCAATCAATTTGGAGATTGGCTCACTGTAGTGAAGTGTCCTGTTTTTGGGTGGAATTTGGACTCTGAAATTGAGCTCTGTTAATGGGGATTAGGGCAAATGGACACTGGAAATCAATTGCTCTAAGTGTGGAGAGTGGTCTAGGACAATTTTGGCAGAGTTTCAATAGGTTTGTTTCAGCACCTCCTCCATGGCCGAGAGAGGTGGGGTTTGGGGTCAGGAGTGGTCGGAGGGCCTCCTGTGGGGAGTTAGGGGTTATGATCACTCGCTTCCGTGAGGAGAAGAACAAGTTATGGTGACCATCTGGGCATGGGGCAACTCGGGAAGGGAGAATTTCAATGTTGGCTCACATGGGAGCTCTCGGGTGTGGTGTTTTCTCGGCGATCTAGGCGGTCGGCCGGCAGGCAAGGGTCACCCTCGTGTTCAGTGTGAGTCGTGGCTTGATTCCTGCGAGTTCAATTGATGGTTGCCATGTGTAAAGAGGATGGCTTGAAATGGAAAGGGTAAGGGCTCATTTTGGGCTCAAATTGGTCAACCCATGATTTTGGGCTTGGTTCACCTCCCCATGACCTGGTTTCTGGGGTCGGGTGAATCAGTTGGGTGAGCTAGTCTTAAGTGGAGAAGTCTCCATCCAAGAATATTTAGATTAAATTTGGGTTAAGGGGAATCATGAGTAAGGTTAATGACTTTTAGGAAATGCTTAAAGGACGTCCTCCTTTTGCCCAATGTGGTAAGGTCACATGTAAACAACTCACATGGCTTGCATGTGGCTTAAGAATGGCTTTATGGCTCATATTTGGCTTGGGAAAAGTTGTCTTGGTTTCATGGAAATGGGTTTAAGGAAATTTGGTATTTTGGTGTAAAATTTGGATGGTTTGTCATATGGCTTTGTTTAGAAAGATTTGATTGCTGATTTAGGACTTAGGAATGATTTTAATTAAGTGTGGATGAGATGAGATTGTAATGTGGGCTTTAGGATGGGCTTGGGCTTTTGAGTTTGGTTAGGAATGGGCTTTTGAATGTCCTTTAGAAGTGGGCTTTTAGATGAAATTTTTGTAAAGGGCCATGCCAAATAAATGTTGGGTTGAGTTTAAGGATGTGTCATGAGTGATTTGAGACAAATTTGAGGTGGTTTGGAATTGAATTGAGTCTAATTTGGATCCCCTTGGTGGTAGGGTCAAAATGTGTCAAAATGGACTAACTTGGGCTAAGGTTGGGCTAATGTTGAAATTGCTGTAAAATTAATGTTGAAAAATGTTTATGGGGGTGTTACAAATAGGATTCAACTTTGGTTGGGTTTTGATTTTGGGATTCGGGCCCATTTGGGCTAGGTTCTGGGTGTAGGCCCATTTAAGGAATTTTGGGTTTGGGTTGAAATTGAGTAAGGCTTGGGTCCAAATTTTGGGCAAATCATGTTAGTGTTTTGTTTGTGGGGATGCTAGGAAGGTTTTAGAAAAGATTTGGGTCAAATTGGGATTGAATTGGGTTGGTTTGTGGTAGGTTTAAGTCATGGGTCAAAATTGGGCCTTAAGCTTAAAAATGAAATTGGATCCAAATGTCAATCAAATTGGGCTTGAATTTGGTCTAGATTGATATTGGGGATATTGAATTGAAGTTTAGAATTGAATTGGACCAAAATTGAGGTCAATTGGGGTGATTTGGTTTGACATTGGGTTCATTTGGGTTTAAAATGGGCTAAATTGGGGGTTTTGGTAAAAGTAGGGTAAATTGAAAAAATTGGCCCATGGTGTAGTTGGACAAAATAAAATTGGAAACATTTGGGATTTTCTGGAATTTTCTGGGAATTTTTTGGAATTTATAAAAGTTTGGCCAAAAGTGTATTTTTAGTGTATTTGGAGTGTAATTTTGGAAATTTTGGTATATTTGGCTATGGATGATCAATTTGAGTGATGTGGCAATGTTTGGGATTGGTTTTGAGGAATTTTGGGTAATTTGGAGATTTTGGAAAATTTGGGCAATTTCAAGGGCTTTTGGTAGGTTTGATGGGTGTAGGGTCCCCGGGTCAAAAATTGAAATTTTGGAAGAATGAAGATTGATCAAATGTGAGTGAAATGGAATCACTTTGATTGAGCCATGAAGCCATATTAAATCCATATGAGCCATGAGAGGACTCATTGGAGGCATTCACTATGTTGTTCCTAACCCTCTTAACCAAGGGCTTAGTGGGTTAAGGTCCATCCATATGAATTACCTACATGAGTCGTGGAGTCAAGTTGGGTATAGGTGTGGTTTTAGGATTTGGATTGTGTGTGTGAGAGTGTAGAGTGTGAGTGTAGTGAGTGTGTAAGTCAACCCTCACTGCACCGTGCCACCTGTGGTAGTCCTAAGGCCAAAGAGTCCTATAGGGAACTCATCCTTTAAACGTCCACATTTGATCTCAACCCTCTAGGTGATTAGGGGTCTACAATCAAGCTTCGTGGGGTTTGCAGGAGACAAGAAGTGGTTTAAATTTCTAAGGGATGGGTCCCAAGTCTAGTCCTCTAAGATAGTCAAAGGAAAAACCTAAGGCTAGATCCTAAACACTAAAGAGGGAAGAGAAGACCTCATAAAAAATGAGGTCAACAAAGTCCTGTACTAAAGATTGTTATTTTCAGAATGGA
>JAKZJZ010000191.1:38572-67309 GCA_022702705.1 Papilionanthe hookeriana x Papilionanthe teres
AATATTATGGTGTCGGCATATTTTTAGGTTATGTGTTTTATTTGGAAAAGGGGATCGCCTACAGAAATTGTCGGCGAATTTTAAATTTAATTTAAATATAGATATAATTTAGAAAGTAGTATTTGATTTTGAAAATAATTTTAAATTTGAAGATTTTAAGATATGAAATCAAGCCGATCTCACATCCCAAATAGTTTATATAAACGAGCACCGCATCACGAACCGTGTATCTATCCCTAACGATAGACACACTGCTTGATGGTGGGGCTCGGTTAAATAAACTAGAAGATTTGTGACATCCGTTTGGTACGCGAACCAATTTTATAAGCCGACAAATTCCACACTCTAATATGAAAACATTAAACGGGGTTTATATTACACAGGTTCTTTAAAATTCCCTATAAGGGCAAGCCCATATAGTTAATTACATCTTAAGTGACGGGAATCACCTAAGAAAACTCTCGATAATAATCGATAATTCTGCTCTCAATAATTTGAAAGTTTAAGTTTTCGAAAGGATTGAATTTTTGAATCTCGATAGGGAATGGATCAAGTTTGGAACATTTTATTTTGGGAATTCGAAAGGAAGAAAAGTAGGAGAAATTACGGATTCGAAGTGAACTTCGATAATCTCCCGACTATCCTATTGTTTGGCTTGGATTTAGGAAAGTCCTAATGTTTATTTAATGTTTTAATCTTGCCAATTTTAATTAATTAGGGCTTATATTTATATGATAGAATCATACAAATAGCATGGAAGATATGAGGGTTTATGTCGTATCGGACGACTACCTCGGAATCTAAGACCGGTTAGGGCTTAATTTGCAATGCAAATGCTAACGAAGAGTTGAGGATTTATGTTGCACTAGGCAAACTACCTCGAAGTCCTATGGCTTTGTTGTTTAATTCTAGGAAAGTTTCTTTGAAGTAGATTCGAGTTTCTTGCGACGACGATGGCCGTCTTTGCCCACCATGCTCCGAGCTCCTTGTTGTTGCGAGAGGTTTAGTTTTAGAAATCATAAATCGGGGGATGAGAAAAGTGTTTTGGTTTAGAGAAGTCTTAATTTCCAAGTGTTCTTTGTGTTTTAATTAAAACAAATCTTAAAGTTGATTATAACAACACCGGTTAAGATCCCGCGGTTCCATCCTTCCGGCATCATTATTTTTATCGGATTCACTTAGTCCGGATGAATTTGCTAAACTCAATTGAATGAGTTCCACACTTTCATTTAGACCGTGGGAAATCCCGTTAGCAACACGTAGGTTACATCATCCGAGGTATTCCCGATCATCCAACGGGACGTTTTAATTCGGTTGTAATTGTAGTTTTGTGTTACGTTTGTGATTAAATTTTGAGTTGCTTTATATTTTGAAATGTTGTGGCGGTGAATTTTATCTTGCAATGACTTTTAACTTAGTTTTGGTTTCGGTTTTAGGGACTATCCTAAAGGTGTGGGTTTTCATGCAACGGTTGTTTTATCATGCAAGAAAAGTAAAGTGCATTTGCAATAAAATAAATTGCAAGAAAGTAAATTGCGGGAAAGTAAATTGCGATAAAATAAAAGCGTACTGGAGGGTCTTCCCGTCATTCCAAGCTGCACTTAAAACACGATTAGAACATTTAAGCAAGTTCCTAGGTAAAGCTAAGGTAAGGGTTATGGTTTTCTACCAAATTCCTAATCCTATAGCTAGTCATTTCCTATGACGTCTAGGTTCCTTGTGTTTTTGGTTTGAAGACGATTTTCTTCATCAAAGAACAATTAAGTTCGATTGTTCTTATAAATATCCTATCATATTGAGGAAGTGCTTAAGAAGAATCTTAAACATCTTTTCAATATTTCTAGGATTGTTTTAAGTCCAAATGAATTTAATTATGTAAATGAATCGATCGTCAGAGGTTTTCGAGTTTTGTTAACTTGCTCGGTGAACTAGGATGTTTGAATGTCCTATAAGTGAAGTAACATTTCATTTAATATTACTGTTTAGGAGTTATGATAACTAAAGCTTTTGAGGGTAAATTGGTGTTGAAATGGTTTGTGATTTAGCTTAATTTCGATTGAAGGGTTTAAATTTGGAATAGTGTTCAAGTTATTTTAGGCTTATTTCTTTATGTCTTAGGTGATGTTATTTAATTCAACTTAATTTAATTTAATTTAATTTAATTTAATTTAATTCAATTTAGTTTGATTTGATGTTACATTAAATTAATTTGATTTAATTTAATTTTTTTTTAATTTAATTTGATTTAATTTAATTTAATTTAATTTAATTTATTTAATTTAATTTAATTTTTAATTTAATTTAATTTAATTTAATTTAATTTTTAATTTAATTTAATTTTTAATTTAATTTTTAATTTGATTTAATTTGATTTAATTTAATTTTTTTAATTTAATTTTATTCATTTTAATTTTAATTAAAATTTTAAAAGAGTTGAATAATTTAATTTTAGTTTAATGATTAAGTCTTTTAATGTTTTAAATTTGAATTATCATTTTAATTAGGAATTAAACATTAATGAAATGATTAATTTAGGGATTTTTTAAATTAAAGAATAAATCTCTTCCTAATAATATCCTTATTTTAATAATTCCAATTTTATTATTCTTCCAAATTTAATCGATTATTTAATTAAAGTTTAATCATTTTAAATTGCTTAATGGGTTTCTACCCTTCAATTATTAAATTTCAATCATCCAAATCAGATTAGGATCAAATATTTTACTTGTTAATTTTTTTATTAAACCTAAAGTTTTAATTAAGGATTAAAAAAAATTTAATTACCACTTTACCCTTTAAGCTTAATAATTTCATAACTCACTAAATTGAACTCAAATGAACTTGAAATTTTTATGTGACTTCACTCATATGTCAATAAAGACATGAGAGGAGAAAATGTGATTTTTACTGTATTTAATTTATTTATATAATTATTTTTGGTAGAAAATAGAGATTTCAAGGAAAATTTAATAACATGATTAAGGGAAGGTTTATGTCCTTAAGAAAATTAGGGGACATTCCTAATGACCAGGGGACCACTTGGACCAATTTTGGTGATTTTTTGAATTATATTATTTTTATTATAAATATTTTAAGTTCTGGAGTGTTAATTAATTTAAAAATAAAATAAATGTTGAAAAATGAATTTTATGTTTTTCAAAAATCTCTCTGATATCAAGGAAATCGGAGAAGCAAATTTTGCAATTTTCTGATTTTTCTATGATTTATTATAATTATTTTAGTGAAAATGCTAGAAAATACATTTTTTAATTTTAAAATTACCCTAGAGCTTTAAAAATTAATATCTCACCAAATAGGCCTAAGAAAAATATGGGGTTTGTTCCTAAGTGATTAAAATTCAAAATGTGACATTTTGGTGAATTTTATTATTTTTGTGATTTTTATTATTTTTTAATTATTAAAAATATTAAAATAATATTAAAAATCAACTTTTTTAGAAAATTGAAATTTTAATTTTCTTAAATTCCCCGATATCAGAGAGGCTCCAAAACCAATTTGGTGAATTTTTGAAAGATATTTTGAAAGTTATGAATTTTTAAAGTTTAAAATGACTAAGTGGCTTAATCGACCCAATTAATAGGGCTAACCAAGTCCAATTGACCTCAAATTTTTATGGTGGATTCTTCGATCCTAAAGGTCAATGGAGAATTGATTTGAAGTCAATTTGATGTATGGTTAGCTCTAATTAATTAGAGACCTATTTTGAGTGTTTAAGCCGATTAGGGTTGTCTAAAATGAACTAACTCAAAACCTATTTTTCCTAGGGTTCTCTGGTCATAAGGAACATCACCAAATTTTTCTAGAATTTATTTCACAACATGCTATTTATTGGAATTAAAATACTCAAAACGGTGACATGAATTTGAAAAATCAATAACTCTTCATAGGGATGGCCTACGACTTTGGAAAATTCAGGGAATGTTCCCAAATTCGGAGGCTTCAAAAGCCCTATGGTCTCATGCCATGGTGAATTGTATACATGCATGGAGAATTAAATGTATGCAGAGAGTAAATAAATTATAAAAAATAAAATACTTGATGAAATTAAATGATTTCTTTTCCACATTATTCTCCTCACGTTCACTTGAGCGAGAGGGTATTTTTATTTTATTTTTCTGATTTTCCTACACAAAGTTATGAATTTTTGAAGTTTAGGGAATTAAATAAATAGAAAATATCCCTAATTTTCTATTTATCCACGCGCGCCGCGTCATCCTCGGCATCTCCGAGCGCACACGCGTCGCGATCCCATTCGACGCCGCCATCCGAGTCGGCGCTCCCGGGGCCCGCTGTATCGCTCCGTCTTCGATCCGAGCGCGATCACGGCCGTCCGTCCGCGCGTGTATTAAATGGACGGCATCCGTTCATCGTCCCCAGTGTCCTCGCCGAGAGCCGTCCACACTAAATCCCTAATATCTCACTCGATACTCGATGGATTTTCATGTTCTTATGCTCCATGGATTCGTCTTGAAGAGACGAACACATCTATACGGTTATCATGCATTGAAATTAAAGCATTTGAAATGGAGAATCTCCGGAAGCTCGGGATGAAGAATTAGCTCATACCTTTGCTCGGAGAAGTGTGGCTTCGATGCGAGAGTTGTTGCACCTTCGATTGGATCTAGCAAGCTCCGGATGAAGTCTCTGGTGCAGTGGTTGTCTAGGTTGGACTTCGACCACGGCCGATCCACAAAGCTTGGAGGCTGGAGCAAGCTCAGGTGGCTCGGAGATGGGGCTTTCTTTGGGGGACACCTTCCGCTTGGTACAGTGAAGGTGTAGAACCAATCAATTTGGGGATTGGCTCACTTGTGGAGAAGTGTCACTGGTTTTGGGTGGAATTTCGGTTGGGAAATTGAGTTTTATCGGTGGGGATTAGGGCAAATTGACGCTGGGGATCAAGCTGCTCTAAGGGTGGAGAAGGGTGCGGAACAATTTTGGCGGAGTTTCGGCGAGGTTTGTGCAACTCTCTCTTCATGGCCGTGAGGGGGTCGGGTTTAAATAGAGGTGGGCTGGAGAGCCTCCCGGGGATGACGAGGGTTGGGATCGAGCTGCTCCGGTCATGGGAAGAACGACCATGGTGGCCATTGGGCATGGGGCGGCTCGGCAAGGTAGAATTCCAAAGTTGGCTCACATGTGAGCTCTCGGGTATGGTGTTTTCCGGCGATCCGGGCGGGTGGCCGGCGAGGCATGGGTCACCATCTTGACCGGGGAGGTCGGGGTTTGGCAATGGTGAAGTCGATTGGGCTTGGACATGTGTAAAGTGTTTGGATTAAAATGGTATGGGGGAGAGGCCACTTTGGCTTGAAATTGGTCAACCCATTGGTTTGGGTTGGGTTCACCTCCCCATGGTTGGTCTTGGGTGAGAAGATCGGTTAGGCTAGCTGGTCGAAGGTGGTGATGTCCTTATCCAAGAATATTTGGATTAAATCTTGGTTAAGGGAAACATGCTTAAGGCTAATGACTTTTAGGAGATGGTTAAAGGACCTCCTCCTTTTGCCATTAATGGCATGGTCACATGCCAAACTTTCATGGCTTCATATGGCTTGTGAATGGCTCATCCTTGGCTCCATTTGGCTTGGGAAAAGCTTGGGTCGATTTCATAAAAAGGGATTTAAGAAAATTTTGATATTTTGATGGGAATTTGTATGGGGCTTGATTTGGAATTGTTTAATTGATGACTTTGGAACTTAGGGACAATTTTGATTAAATGGATGATGAGGGGAAGTGCCATGTGGGCTTTGGATGAATTTGGGCTTTTGAATTTGAAGGAAGTGGGCTTTTAGGAAAGTTTAAGGGGAAATGGGCTTTTTGATTTTAGGATGGGCATTTGGGTAAAGATTTTGTGAAGGACCTTGTCAAATAAATGTCATAATTGGTTTAGGGATGTTCTATGAAGGGCTTGGAGTCAATTTGGTGTGATTTGGAGTTGAATTGGTTTGAATTTGGGTTTATTTGGTAAGTGAGCCTATGTAGGTCAAATTGGGCTAACTTGGGCCAATGTTGGGCTAGGGTTGAAATTGATGTAAAATTAATGTTGAGAAATATTTATGGGAGTGTTTCAAAGAGGTTTTGACTTTGGTTGGGCTTTGATTTTGGGGTTTGGGCTCATTTGGGTTAGGTTTGGGTTTAGGTCGAAAATGGGCCTTTTAGCTTTGGGTTGAATTTGAGTGGGGTTTGGATCTAAATTTTGGGCAAATCATGTTAATGTTTTGTTTGTGGGAATGTTAAGGAAGATTTAGAAAAGATTTGGGGTTAATTGGAGTTGAATTGGGTGAGTTTGGGTTAGGTTTGGGTCATGGGTCCAAATTGGGCTTTAAGGCCAAAAGTGAAATTGGATCCCAATGCCAATCAAATTGGGCTTGGATTTGGTCTAGATTGGTGTTGGGGATGTTGAATTGAAGTTTAGAATTGAATTGGACCAGAATTTGGGTCAATTGGGTAGGTTAGGTTTGACATTGGGTTTACTTTGGGTTAAAATGGGTCGAATTGGGGGTTTTGATAAAAGTGGGGTAAATTGACAAAATTGGCCCATGGTGTAGTTGAACAACATGAAATTGGGAATATTTGGGATTTTCTGGAATTTTCTGGGAATTTTCTGAATTTTTGGATTTTTTGGCTAAGAGGGGTATTTTGGGTATTTGGAGGGTATTGGGAGGTATTTTTGGAATTTTTGGTATTTTTGGTTATGGATGATCAGTTTGAGTGATGTGGAAATGTTTGGGAATGATTTTGGAGAATTTTGGGTGATTTGGAAATTTTTGAGAAATTTGAGGTACTATTCGAGGCTTTGGGTAGGTTGGCGGGTGTAGGGTCCAGGGGTCAAAAATTAAAAATTTGGAAAATGGAAGATTAGGTGAATGTAAGTGGAATAAAATCATTTTGGTTGAGCCATGAAGCCATATCAAGCCCACATGAGCCATGAAGGGACTCATTTGAGGCATTCATTATGTTGTTCCTAACCTCTTGCGCGAGGCTTAGGGGTTAAGGACCATCCATGTGAATCACCTACATGAGTCGAGGAGGTCAAGTCGGGTATGGGTGTGTTTTTTTTTTTTTAGGAGGTGTGTGAAAGTGTAGTGTGTAGGTGTAGTGTATAAGTGTAGTGTGTGTGTAAGTCAGCCCCTCACCAGACCAGGCCACCCAGGGCAGTCCTAAGGCCAAAGAGTCCTATAGGAACTCATCCTTTAAACTTCCACACTTGATTTCAACCCTACTAGGTGATTAGGGGTCTACGGTCGAGTTTGTGGAGTTTGCGGGGAGTTAAGAAGTGGTTTGAAATTCTAGGTGGTGGGTCCCGATTCTAATCCTCTAAGATAGTCGAAGGAAAAGCTAAGGCTAGATCCTAAGTACTAAAGAGAAGAAGAAGACCTCATCGAAAATGAGGTCAACAAATGGACCCCGATAGGTGTGGTGAGTCGACGGAGCACACGCGCGTATTGGTGTTGACCGAAGCGATCAACAAAACCAACACGGATGTCCGAGTAACAAACTTGGGACGAAGTAGAAGAGCTTCTGCTGGGGAGTGTCGAGTATATCTGCTGGAGCTGGAGATTCTTGAACTCTTCGTTGAGGAAAGGAAAAGGAGGTGAATCCCGAATCACATGATGCGGGAGAATTTCGATTTAGATTTTATTTTGTTTCATGTTCGAAGTCATGATGTGTGAGTTTAGATTTCGATTTGGAGTTTCGATTTAGATTGAAGTTTGTCGAGATTAATTTGAAGGGATTTGATTTGAAATGAAAATTGGAATTTTGAAGTTTTAGATGTAACATCTTGACCCAAAAGAAGATCGAATCGATTGGATTGGATCATTACAATGAGGAAAGATCTCGGAGTAATGCGGTATTGGATGTAAAATCCTTAACCTCGAAGTTTGATTTTGATGTATTTCATTGCGATAGGGAAATGATCCTAAAGCGATGCGGTCTCGGATGTAAAATCCTTAACCCAGGGAATTTGATTTGATGTATTTCGGTGCGATAGGGAAAGAATCCTAAAGCGGTGCGGTCTTGGATGTAAAATCCTCGACCCAAAAGTTTGAATTTGATGTATTTCGGTGCGATAGGGAAAGAATCCTAAAGCGGTGCGGTCTTGGATGTAAAATCCTCGACCCAAAAGTTTGAATTTGATGTATTTCGGTGCAATAGGGAAAGAATCCTAAAGCAGTGCAGTCTTGGACGTAAAATCCTCGACCCAAGAGTTTGAATTTGATGTATTTCAGTGCAATAGGGAAAGAATCCTAAAGCAGTGCAGTCTTGGATGTAAAATCCTCGACCCAAAAGTTTGAATTTGATGTATTTCAGTGCAATAGGGAAAGAATCCTAAAGCAGTGCGGTATCGGATGTAAAATCCTCGACCCAAAAGTTTGAATTTGATGTATTTCGGTGCAATAGGGAAAGAATCCTAAAGCGGTGCGGTCTTGGACGTAAAATCCTCGACCCAAGAGTTTGAATTTGATGTATTTCGAGTGCGATAGGGAAAGAATCCTAAAGCGGTGCGGTCTTGGATGTAAAATCCTCGACCCAAAAGTTTGAATTTGATGTATTTCGGTGCGATAGGGAAAGAATCCTAAAGCGGTGCGGTCTTGGATGTAAAATCCTCGACCCGAAAGTTTGAATTTGATGTATTTCGGTGCGATAGGGAAAGAATCCTAAAGCGATGCGATCTTGGATGTAAAATCCTCGACCCAAGTTTGAATTTGATGTATTTCGGTGCGATAGGGAAAGAATCCTAAAGCGGTGCGGTCTTGGATGTAAAATCCTCGACCCAAAAGTTTGAATTTGATGTATTTCGGTGCGATAGGGAAAGAATCCTAAAGCGGTGCGATCTTGGATGTAAAATCCTCGACCCAAAGTTTGAATTTGAATTTTTTGGTAATTGATTTTGCAAAGATTTGTAGTGTTGATTTGAAGAGTGTGGAATTTTGGTGTTTCGAGAATTTCATGAAAGTTGTAAAAGACTTTCATGGAAGGAAATAGATTAGGAGGGAATATGTAGATGTTACATATCCCATTCAGAAGAGTTGATTGAAAGTTGCTGGTTTGGATTGAATGTGATTCCTCGCCATCAGATTCGATCCGTGTCAATGGAATCAGCCGCTTCCATCCCAGAACAAGGAGAGAACGAACGGATTGGATTTCGGATTTGGGAGATTGAATTTGAATTTTCGGCGAGATTTGATTTAAGATCTGGAAGATCGAATTTGAGATTTGATAGAGATTTAGAATCTGGAAAGATTGAACTTGAATTTGATTGAGATTTGGGGTCTGGAAAGATTGAACTTGAATTTGGAAGGATGAGTTTGAACTCGGTTGAAATTTGATTTAAGATTTGATTTGAAATTTGGAAGATCACATTTGAAATTTGATTGAGAATTTGATTTAACATTTATGTTGATTTTGTTTATCTTTTAATGATTCAAATTTTATTTTATCGTTTATTTAATGTTCATGTGAATTTGGTGTTTGTCATTTTTTTTAGATTTTTTTTTTAAGGAAAGTTTTCTTTTATTCTCTTTTTTTTATTCTTTTTCTGTTCTTTGTTCGAAGTTCATTTAACTTTAACGGCGTTTCCCAATCAATTTGCACTAAAGAGGTGAAGGCCAAAAATGTGACATGGTCACTTTCATTCCAATCATGTAGAAGATACATCATACATCTTGATACGGAATATATTTCATACAATCCATGTAAACTCAAAACGGATTATGTATGATCTTTGTCGATCCATCCAAAGAAGCATACGTCAAAAATCCATGTACGAATAGTGGGGTACATGGTCGATAACATCACCTTCCAAGCCATCCTTGGCAAGGATGCCGTATGGATGTACATTGGAGGTGTGATATTTTCCATGTAACTCGCGGCTCGTAAGGCCGGAGGCTCTCTAGCTCCGGGTACGGTTGGAAATGGTAAGGTGTCTTCTGTCGTCCATCCTTACGAACGTAGCGAGATCCGCTTCACTGGTACTCTCGGTATGCAATGCTTAGCGATATCTGCTCCGTTGCCCTTCGGTATCATGACGGAACCTACCGGTAGTGGTATCTTTGCTGGCCCTCGGAACTCACCGGGCTGCTGCATCCGGAGGTCGGATCCGAACATGATGTTACACTCGCTCGGGAAAGAGGCGTGCGAAAGGTCGACAAAGTCGTGGTGATCTATGTGTGGGGGTATGCGGTCACCACTGTTTGTAGATGTTGATAATGCGGCTATTGGGTATGCGATCTGCTGGCGATACCCTCCATGTTATCAATCTCTTTACCATTCTCTTGATGACTAATGGCATCGGATCCACTTGCCCATGACGGAGTATTCCGGTGGGTTTCCCTTCTGTCCTCCGTAAAGTTGTAACGACATCCACATTGTATTGTGATTCTTCCCTTCCACTGGCATCCATCTCCGGGGTTCGAGTATGTGTTTTCCCTTAGGCGGCCCGCTCGGCCCATTCTTTTCAAATCCCGGATGCAATCCACGATTCTTCTGCTGTTCATACTACGAGAATACGTACGTATGTAGCTCGAGGCCCTCTAGTATATTGATTCTTACGCCTTTAATTCTCTCGAAGTATTCGAAAGGTTTTCTTTTCAACATTCGCATTCTCTCCGGCTCGTATTCCGGAATGATGCTGAGATGGCGAGGCACAGTGACATATTGTGGAATATACGGTTCAATCCCTTCACGTTCTCCCGCATACCTTGGCTCCTCGGGGATGATGCACTGTCGGGACATCCCCGGGGTTGCTTACGCAACAAGGTCATGCATCATTGGTGGTTCTATCCGGTGGCGTGGTAGCCTTCTTTCTTCGATCTTCGGAGATTTCCACGGTTCTTTACGTTATCTAGGAGCTGGCCTCCTTTCTTCGAGTTCTGGTGAACCGGTGTCCTTGAAGTGTATGCAGCGACATTAGCAAGCTGTCTCGTTGCGGCGGTCCGCGACTAGTTTTGTTAACATCTTACGGATACGGCGATTCTTATTTCTTCGTTGCGTTGCTTGTGAGAGTAGCTCTTCGAACTTCTTGAATCTACGTGGGCGCGGCGGCGGCAAGCCGCATGCCTGCTTGTAGCGACTACGGACTTCATTTTCTTATCTTCTTCAATGTTTGTCTTTCTTTTCTTCTTCTTTGGATTGGTGGCTTGGGCCACCCACTTTCATCCTCTGTACGTCAGGGCGGTTCTTCTCGGTCAGCCGGGACCCGGTCACTTTCCTCGTCTTGTAGGCCTGCTGGTGCGAAATCCGAGTCGATCTCGATTATCGCTCCATCTTTCACCCTCTTTTCATCGAGTGCGAGGCTTACGCCATTCTTAAAGTTCGAGGACCAACCGCCCGTTCGACATTTCCTGCGAAAAGACAAGGAAAAGGATCGAGGGCTGTACTAAGAACAAGAACATTAAGAAAATGTTTATTAAAGACATTTTTTTATTATTCTTATATTTTTAAACTTAACGGGAATGAAGTGGGATAAGATCGGGTAAGAGATTTTGATTTGGAAAAGAAAACAAGGAAAATTTTATTATCGGGATTTTATTTATTTTAGCACATTTTATTATTTTTGGGTTCGGACCCGATCATAAGTAATTACTTCGCCCGTGTTTCTTAGAGAGCTGAAGAATTCATTCCTTCGAAACATCGGGTAGCGTAGTACTTTTTTAAGTATCGTCCATTGATCGGAAGCATATGTCGTTCTCCACGGCAATTCACTAGGCTGGTAGGAACCTCACGAGTATCTTGCTTCGACCACGAAACGGTCCTTCCCGAGTGGGTTCAAATTTTCCTCCTATCTTGCGGTGTGCGAGAATAGGTCTTTTGAAAACGAGAACTAAATCACCAACTTTGAAGGTTCTTGGGCGGACCGGTTTATCATGGGCTTGAATCATCTTAGCTTGGTATAGTTCTAAATTATGTTGCGGCTGCAAGTCTTTTCTCTTCCGGGCTCTCTAATTCTTCGAGTCGTAATTTGGCGTTCTCTTACAGTTGTGATTTTATTTGCAAGCTGCAGTTACGAGTGAAGGAAGGCTGAACCTCTAAAGGTAACAACTTGCCTCGGACCCATACACCGGAGCGTAAGGTGTAGCTTGCGTAGGAGTTCGAAGGTTGTCCGGTAGGCCCATAAGGCTTCTAACAACTTCTCGTGCCAATTTCTCTTATTATCGTCCAAGGTTTTCTTTAAGATTTGAACGAGAGTTTTATTAAAAGCCTCGGCGAGGCCGTTTGCTCTTGGGTAGTAAATTGTTGAGTATCGCCGGTCGATTCCGTGTCTCTCGACAAAATTGTTGATTTGCGTGCTTCGAATGCGGACCCATTATCCGAGATGATCTGCGCGGCACCCGAAACGGTAGACAACTTGGTTCTTAAAAAGCGTAGCACGTGGTGTGCTTTCACTTCTCTAAGTGGAGCTGCCTCTGCCACTTGGAAAAGTAATCGTAGCCGCAAGAATGAAGCGATGTCCTTTTGAAGATGGTGGTTCTATTGGACCCACTATATACGTGCCCTGACATTCGAATGGCCACGACGCAATTGTCGGATGTAGCACATTTGGAGGTTGGTGCGAAGCTACTCCGTGCACTTGGCATTGGTGACGGCTCTTGGCGATTTTCATGCGGTCGGTCATCATCGAGGGCCGGTAGTACCCTAGTCTTTTAATTTTCATTTTCATTTTCGGGCCCGGTGGTGAGCGCCACAGAGTCCTGAATGCACCTCTTTAACAATTTCACGGGCCTCGGACCCGCTTAGGCACCTTAGCCACATTTGATCAAAAGACCTTCTGTATAATGTATCGTTTATTAATGCGTAGGACAGAGTTCTTTTCTTGATCTGATGGGCTAGCGACCTATCATCTGGTAGTTTTCCTGTTTGCAGGTAATCTATTAATGGTTGTCGCCAATCTTCCGTGTTTTCTGTCATTCTTTGCGATTGATCCTTTTTCTTTTTCGATTTGTGTATTGTGTACATGTCGAACCGTGATAGGACTCGACGTCCGTGAGCTGACACTTCTGCTGATTCATCTTGCAAACGAGGCAAATTCTTTTGCGAGACGGGCTAAAGCATCTGCTAAAGCATTTTCTTTTACGGGAATTTTGTAGATTGTCACATTTGGAATCTGTTCCAACAATTTGTATGGCATCTTGGAAGTATTGTTCGAGTCTTGGCTTTAAAATTCATGTCTTGTCCAGGCGATCTGTTGAATGATTAGCTGTGAATCCCCGTAGATGTTGATGTACTGTTATCCCCATTTGAATGGTTAATTCCAGTCCCGTTATGAGGGCTTCGTATTCCGCTTCGTTGTTTGTACATGGTTACGTCGAGTGGTAGGAGTATCTTAACATCCCCGCTCAGGTGTTATAAAGATTAGCCCGATTCTGCCTTGCAGGGCACTATCACTTGCGATTCTTCGTCTTTGTGCGGCTGAAGATGCTCCGTCGAAATATAATTCCCAACGTCGATCATCAAGGTCTTCTAGGTTCATTATTTGTTCATCGGCGAGATCGTCATTGAGAGGAGATTCTGCCGGCGAAGGGTGTCTTTGCAAGGAAGTCTGCTAAGACTTGTCCCTTTACGGCACGAAGAGGCACGAAAGTTATATCGAATTGCAATAATATCATTGACCATCGGCAAGTCTGCCGGAAGCGTTGGACGAGTCATCGAAGTATTGCAATGGATTAAACTTCGAGATTAGGTTGACCTTGTGAGAAAGCATGTAGTGCACGAGCTTTTGAGCGGCGAAGATCGGGGCCAAACAATGCTTTTCAATTGCGGGATACCTTACTTCCGTCGGAAGCAAACGACGGCTTAAGTAGTAAAGAGCATTTTCTTTACCCTCATCATTGACACAGGCTAACGGGGCTCGAGAGAGTCGTCTAAAGCCGCGGTGTAAAGTATCAGCGGTCTACACGAGGCCCGGAGCTGCTAGGACGGGAGGTGTCATTAAATATTGTTTAATGTCCTCGAAGGCCTTACGGCATTTCTCTTCCCAAATAAATTTGGCGTCCTTTTTAACTAGTGCTTGAAAAGTCGACACCTACACGACGAGGTTTGAGATAAAGCGTCGAAGATATGCCGGCTTCCCTTGAAAAGATCGTAGTTGTTTTAAGGTTTTGGGAGGCGGCATTTCTAAGATAGCTTTAATCTTCTCGGGTCGATTTCAATTCCACGATGTCGGACAACGAATCCTAAGAATTTCCGGAGGTGACGCCGAAGGCGCATTTTAAGGGATTCATCTTAAGGTTAAATTGTCTTAATCGTTCGAAAACAATTCTCGAATCATACGAGTGGTTGTCCTTTACTTTGCTTTTGATGACCACATCGTCCACGTAGCATTCGACTTGATTATGGATGAGATCATCAAAAATTCTTGTCATTGCTCTTTGGTAGGTTGCTCCTGCGTTCTTCGATCCGAATGGCATCAACGTGTAGCAAAATACTCCGATCGGCGTTACGAATGCTTGTAAGCTTTTCATCTTACGGAGCCATTTTTATCTGGTTGTATCTCGAAGATCCATCCATGAATGAGAATATTTCATGTGTTGAAGCGATGTCGATCATTAATTGCAGGATCGGTAGAGGAAATTCATCTTTTGGACATGCCTTGTTTAAATCTCTAAAATCCACACAAATTCGATACGACCATTCTTCTTCTCGGCGGTACCACGTTGGCTAACCAAGTCGGGTATTGTTCTTCACGGACAAATTTAGCGTCTATTAACTTTTTAACTTCGGCTATGACTTGTTGTTCGATTTCTAGACGCATTCTTACGGGACCTTGTCGGCAGGCCGAAGCGGGATCCACCCCTAGCTTATGGATTGCGACCTGCGGAGCTAAACACGGCATCTCATCGTAGCTCCAAGCAAAACGGTCTTTGAATTCCATTAATAACTTGATTATTTCTTCGGAGTCTTCTTTATTGAGTAAGGAGCTAACAAAGGTAGGTCTAGGCTCTTCGCTAGTACCTAAGTTAACTTACGTTAACTCATCTATTGTAGATTTGATTTCTTCTTCGAATTACGGTGGAGCGTCTCCAATTTGTAAATCTTCGAGTTCGTCCGTAGTTTCCATGCGGTTTTCATTAGATTCGCAAGTGACAACCAAGCAAAATTCGGTATCATCAGGCGATCCTCTTGTGCCGAATCCGAGACCATGCTTCGAATTGGGTGGACGACCGGAATTATTCCATAATTTTTCAAAATGTTGAGATTGACCTTTTGTCCACTTGTCGAGGTAAGAAACCACGTTGAATTAAATTTTGAACACGGGGAGAGTACCACTCGAAAGGCAATTCCATTAATTCGATGAAGTAGCATCTTCGAGTTGTACATTATTTTCGGTTTTGGAGGAAGGAGCACCACGGTAGAATTTGATGGGCTTTGCACCACCGCTACGTACCTCTTTGACCTCCATACCCTCGATCTTATTAGAATGGATCGGGGTCGAGTCATAGTATGTACATAGTGGTTAATCTTCTCGTACATCGATTTATATTCTTCGTTTCTTTCATCTTCGAGAGGGATTCGAATTGCGGCTTCTTCCGAGCTTATTGTCGCTTGCTTCTTGTTTGATTTCTTTTTCTTCTTCAGAACTATCTTCCCAATCGACATTGATGGTCGGTTTCCTCTATCCAATCGTCCTAACGTCTCTACCACGACCTCGTCCCCGGCCTCGACCTCGGATGCGAGTTGTGGAGAAACCTTCACCATCTCGCCGTAAGGGAGTGGTGAGTGAGCTGTTGGACTAGAACTTCGGAGTTCTTCGTTGTCCCGAACTTTCTTTGCTTCATTTGTTATGGTATCTGCTGGAGAAGATCGTTTTCTTCGGTGGTGCATAATAAGTTCGCATCCTCGTGGATTCCAATTTCATGTACGGAGAATGGTTGTAAGTCACCTTTGATGCCATTGTTCCCCTCCATCGTAGTATTTGATGCATCGATGTAGAGATGATGGTACCATCCTGTTTTCATGTATCCATGGTCGGCCCGATAGAGCATTGAACGATGTTTCGAATCGATTATGTGAAATTTTGCGGTTGTCTTTGCTAAGTCACCGGTCTTCATTAGCGGTGTTATTGAGTCGAGGGCTCTTTCTCCTTTACGGTTGAATCCTCTTAATAACATTTTGTCGGCTTCGAGTTCACGAGCATCGATTTCCAAGTATCTTAGCGTTCGAAGATTCATTATATTGATTGATGCTCCTGGATCCACCAATACTCTGGAGAGTGTAAATTTTCCGATTGTAACTGAAATGTACAACGGTCGGTTGTGATCTGCTGTTCCAAGTAGTAGGTCATTGTTTCATGAAGGTAACACCTCGTTGTTCCTTTAACGAGCAAACCTCATCTAAGGAATCTCCGGCCATTTGAGCTAAGCAAATTTCCGGATCAAGTAAGGCCTTGATCAGAGCTTCTCTCATCTCCTTTGATAAGATGAGAGCGTCGTAGATGCTCAGTTTGGCTGGTAGTTTCCTAAGATGGGCTAGCACGTTGTAGTCCACTTTATTTTCATGTGTCTCTGCTTCTTCTCGAATGGGTATTCCTTCTGTTGAGGTTGGTTCTTCTTGAACAACCACCTGCTTTCCTTTGTCCTTTGGACTCATTCTCGGAGGTAGAACTTTTCCACTTCTTAAGTTGACTTCGTAATTTCCTGCGAATCTATTGTTGAGCTTGCCGGTGTCTCTTCTTGAATCGGAATGACGGGCTCTTCGGATTAGCTTCGAGTACGAAGGCTCTAGCTTCTATCGTGACTGGAGCTCCTCGAAACTCGCAGATAGATTCGTTGCTTGTTGAACTCTCGTAGCCTCCTTGATGGATGTCTTCTTCGTTATTTTGCTCGTCGAGATCGTGTATGATTTGAGAATTGTCGTTGGTATCGAAATCGATATTCGGATTATCGTTAGTTACGTAATCGTTAGAAACGGTCGAAAACGTAGCCAACGCCATCACCCTTATCATTATATGATCCCACCGAAGTGAGCGGATAATCATACAAAATCGAGAGGTTCGAGGGATTTCTCCCAGAATCGGAAACAACTATCTTAGGATAAGCGGCCCCTAGTACAGCCTTAGGAGCCTCGGTCCTCTCTTCTTCGTCGATTTTCTTCTTCTCTTCGATCGTCTCTGTTGAGGTGGTTCTTCTATCGCAAGTGATAGTACCGGCTTAACGGGTTTCAAACTACGAATTGAAGCTCGCACCGAAGCGGTTTGGATGCTTGTCTAAAATCTTTTCGAAGACCTCGTCCAGCGGTAGTCCATCCATCGTCGGTCGTATAGGGATCTATCGGAATGATGGGATCGGTCGAGACAACATTGACGGAACCTCCTTTACGGGGTTCCTTCATGTACTCCTTCGGGATCGTTATATTCCCTTTCCGAAGGTTGTCATTGAGCCAACTTTTGAAGGTAATGCAATCTTCTATTTTGTGCCCGAGCATCCGGTTGGTAAGGGCGAAAGTTGGGATCACCTTTCTTGTTGACTTCCTCCGGTCTTTTAGGCTACGGCGGTGGAAATCGGAGTCTTCATCGGACTACGGAACATTTTCGGCACCTTGCTTCATTCTTGAACGGATATTCTCCGCTCAAAAGCTCCCTTAATGTACGTTGCGGACGAGGTGGTTGTTCATACTTGCGGAGATGAGTGATAGTTGGGCCGGGGTTGCTTGGTAGTCTGTTGTGGTTCTTTGCGGCCGTTACGGTGGTATTTGCATCGGTTGCTTGCCTTTGTCAACTCGTTGCAACGATCCCGGACTTCTTTTCAAAAGTTTTCACGGGCTTTTGTTTGTCCGTCTTGTCGGCGAAACTTAATTGCTTCGCCTCTTCTTGCAAGCTTCCGGCCTTGCTTAACAACTTCTCAAAAGTCTTAATAGTGAATCCCTTGAGGAGAAGTGCTATCGGGCCGTGAATGCTTTTAAGTAAAATGCCGATTTGCGTGTTGTTCTTGCGAGTTGTGGTTCACACTTCATGCTTAAGTTCCTCCATCGAAGTATGTAATCCACCAAAGTTTCATTCGGCTTTTGTTTCTCTACCACTAAATCACCTATAGTGATGTGGTGCTGAGCTCCGGCGAATCGCTTGATGAAGAGGTTCTCTAGCTGCGAGAACGTCTTCACCGAACCATTTAGTGATTCCGCATACCGGTCGAAGGCGATTCACGACGGACTCGTCGACGAGCTGTCGGAAGAGTAATGCATCGCTCCCGCCGGCATTGCAACAAGCGGCACGAAAGTGTGCCACATGCTTGCTCGGGGGTTCCGGTTCCGTCGAAGGTCTTGAACGAGAGGTGGTACGAAGCCTTTCGGGTATTGGACGGCGTCGAATTCTTACGGGTAAGGTCTACCCGTCCGAATGGATGTCCCGCTCTTCGATTGTGCTAAGGCTTCTCGCACTGTTGTTCCACCAAGTTCTTGATATCCTTTTCGGGAATCATACTTTGTGTTGTATCCTTTTCAGGTGATCATCCCCATTGACGGACGTAATCTCCTTTCCTCCGTCTACTGATGTGAATGACCTACGGGGGTGTCTCTCATGTGGTTGTACTTGACTGCGGAGAGTGGCCGGAGCTACGGCCATCTCTTCCATCCTTTTCGCCATTTGAGCGATCGTGTCGTCTTTCTCCCGAGGCTGCCTTCTCATCGGTTATGGCTCCTCTCTTCTGCGGTGCAGGGAGCACCTTGCGAAGGCGATGAAGCTCGTGTCTCGGCCACGTTGATTTACGCGTATTCGTCGTCCATGAATTCCGATGAATCAATCTCGTCTCCGAACTTTTCTTCTCTTTCTTTTGCCAATCGTCGGATATCGGTTCTCGACTTTTCCATGGCATCTTCTAGCGGGGCTTTACGTGTGTCTTCGTGGTTGTCGTGCGATAGGCTGCCGGGTCCCCTTCTCACGAGTCCCCTTCATCGCGGTAGCACTTTCTTCGATTCGAGTCTCCTGGCGAGACTTTCTTTCTCGAGGCTGTTGTTTCGATCTCAGCGCCGGTGAGTGGGACACCATACCATCCTTCTAACGGCGGAAGGTCTAGGACCGGATGGTGCAGTCGGCCAAATCTTTGGAAGGTGGTATCCTCCACAATTTGTAATCCTGAGACGACAACGGGCGGACTAGCCTTCATTCTTTTACTTGGCTTTTCTGTCATGATGGCGGGTTCTACTCGGGGCCCAAGACGGGATTCGGTGGCACCCGCCACATCCTTCGTAGAATTTCCGATACGGGGGCGAGTTTTCCTTCTTTGCTAACTTTTCTACCAAAGTTTGCGATCGAAGCAACGGCGTAGTTCTAGTTCTTTTCTTGCGGCTATCGTCGTAATATGCGGTACGTGGTAATGTGGCGACAATCTTGCGAATATTTTCTTCATCTTCTGCGGCGGAGAGGGGATGAAACCTGCTTCCTCCCAAGAGTGGTATGTATTCGAGCGGCGGTGTATATTCGGCGAGTTCTAGAATTTCCTCACAGGAAAGCAATTTCGGCGGCTACGGCTTCTCTAGCGATCCTTCTACTTTTGTTTCTTCTTTGGGTCCTTATCGGTGACGGAATCTTTGAAGCTGGACCCGATTTCGAAAACAGAAGGTCTTACGAGAAGATCCGTACCCTCCACGGTAACGGGTCCATCATAATTACGGATTTCTTTCCCCTTTGATTTGGCAAAAGTCGGGGTAGGTGCGAAACAACTAGACCAGGTGGGGGTAGTAAGAACGGTCCTCTGCGGACGGCGGTATTCCTCTTAGTCGGGATCCTTTGCGGAGGAGGGAATTCTTGGGTCGACCTGAGGTTGAACTCGAGCGGCGGCTCCTCGGCTTCGGATACCTTGTTCGTCGGTGCAAAGAGGGAGACGTCGGTGATCTTGACGTTCGTGTTTTCAAATCCTTGTCCAAATCGGATGATTCCATTGTCGGGCGGCTCATCCTTATAGACGGCGAAGTCCGGTCCATTGGTAAAGAGAAAATCGGTTTCGGGGCTTCCATTTCTGCGGGGTAGATTCCGAGTTTGTCGGTCCCGAGTTATGCTTCTTTTCTTTAGGACGAAAAGAAAGGAATTGAAAAAAGTCCGAACTCATTCTTGTTCATGTATTTATAAAAAGGAATCACTTATTAAAAGAATCACTTATTAGAGGGTTTGTTTATTTAGAACGGAGTGTTGAAAGGTGTAGAGAAGGTAAGAAATGCGAATCGGAGTTGGAAAGGAAAAGAGAGTCTTAAGCAAGACTTCTCGACTCGAAGGATCACTCCTAAACTAACACCTATTGGGGGTCCACCCCACCTCGGAAATGAGGTAAAAGGATCTCGGAACCTCTCTGTTTAGGGGTGTCTAAGCAGGTGGCTCCTAAATCCGAGAGAATGTTGGTTATACTTGTTCGAGGTAGAAATGAACATAGTATCCCAACGGAAAGAAGGGTAGTTTGATCCATAAGGGACATGGATGCACTACCGATTTTTGAAAGCGAATTGTCGATTAGAATGGAGAGAGGCACTGTCCCACGTAGTCGCTAGAAGTTGTCGGCGAATTTTAAATTTAATTTAAATATAGATATAATTTAGAAAGTAGTATTTGATTTTGAAAATAATTTTAAATTTGAAGATTTTAAGATATGAAATCAAACCGATCTCACATCCCGAAATAGTTTATATAAACGAGCACCGCATCATGAGCCGTGTATCTATCCCTAAGGATGAGACACTGCATGATGGTGGGGCTCGGTTAAATAAACTAGAAGATTTGTGACATCCGTTTGGTACGCGAACCAATTTTATAAGCCGACAAATTCCCTACCTAATATGAAAACATTAAACGGGGTTTATATTACACGGGTTCTTTAAAATTCCTATAAGGGCAAGCCCACATAGTTAATTACATCTTAAGTGACGGGAATCACCTAAGAAAACTCTCGATAATAATCAATAATTCTGCTCTCAAGAATTTGAAAGTTTAAGTTTTCAAAGGATTGAATTTTTGAATCTCGATAGGGAATGGATCGAGTTTGGAACATTTTATTTTGGGAATTCGAAAGGAAGAACAAGTAGGAGAAATTACGGATTCGAAGTGAACTTCGATAATCTCCCGACTATCCTATTGTTTGGCTTGGATTTAGGAAAGTCCTAATGTTTATTTAATGTTTTAATCTTGCCGATTTTAATTAATTAGGGCTTATATTTATATGATAGAATCATACAAATAGCACTGGAAGATATGAGGGTTTATGTCGTATCGGACGACTACCTCGGAATCCTAAGACCAGGTTAGGGCTTAATTTGCAATGCAAATGCCTAACGAAGAGTTGAGGATTTATGTTGCACTAGGCGAAACTACCTCGAAGTCCTATGGCTTTGTTGTTTAATTCTAGGAAAGTTTTCTTGAAGTAGATTCGAAGTTTTCTTGACGACGATGGCCGTCTTTGCCCACCATGCTCCGAGCTCCTTGTTGTTGCGAGAGGTTTAGTTTTAGAAATCATAAATCGGGGGATGAGAAAAGTGTTTTGGTTTAGAGAAGTCTTAATTTCCAAGTGTTTTTTGTGTTTTAATTAAAACAAATCTTAAAGTTGATTATAACAACACCGGTTAAGATCCCACGGTTCCATCCTTCCGGCATCATTATTTTTATCGGATTCACTTAGTCCGGATGAATTTGCTAAACTCAGTTGAATGAGTTCCACACTTTCATTTAGACCGTGGGAAATCCCGTTAGCAACACGTAGGTTACATCATCAGAGGTATTCCCGATCATCCAACGGGACGTTTTAATTCGGTTGTAATTGTAGTTTTGTGTTCGTTTGTGATTAAATTTTGAGTTGCTTTATATTTTGAAATGTTGTGGCGGTGAATTTTATCTTGCAATGACTTTTAACTTAGTTTTGGTTTCAGTTTTAGGGACTATCCTAAAGGTGTGGGTTTTCATGCAACGGTTGTTTTATCATGCAAGAAAAGTAAAGTGCATTTGCGATAAAATAAATTGCAAGAAAGTAAATTGCGGGAAAGTAAATTGCGATAAAATAAAAGCGTACACGGAGGGTCTTCCCGTCATTCAAGCTGCACTTAAAACACGATTAGAACATTTAAGCAAGTTCTTAGGTAAAGCTAAGGTAAGGGTTATGGTTTTCTACCAAATTCCTAATCCTATGGCTAGTCATTTCCTATGACGTCTAGGTTCCTTGTGTTTTTGGTTTGAAGACGATTTTCTTCATCAAAGAACAATTAAGTTCGATTGTTCTTATAAATATCCTATCATATTGAGGAAGTGCTTAAGAAGAATCTTAAACATCTTTTCGATATTTCTAGGATTGTTTTAAGTCGAAATGAATTTAATTATGTAAATGAATCGATCGTCGAGGTTTTCAAGTTTTGTTAACTTGCTCGAGTGAACTAGGATATTTGAATGTCCTATAAGTGAAGTAACATTTCATTTAATATTACTGTTTAGGAGTTATGATAACTAAAGCTTTTGAGGGTAAATTGGTGTTGAATGGTTTGTGATTTAGCTTAATTTCGATTGAAGGGTTTAAATTTGGAATAGTGTTCGAAGTTATTTTAGGCTTATTTCTTTATGTCTTAGGTGATGTTATTTAATTCAACTTAATTTAATTTAATTTAATTTAATTTAATTTAATTCAATTTAGTTTGATTTGATGTTACATTAAATTAATTTGATTTAATTTATTTTTTTTAATTTAATTTGATTTAATTTAATTTAATTTAATTTAATTTATTTAATTTAATTTAATTTTTAATTTAATTTAATTTAATTTAATTTAATTTTTAATTTAATTTAATTTTTAATTTAATTTAATTTTTAATTTAATTTTTAATTTGATTTAATTTGATTTAATTTAATTTTTTAATTTAATTTTATTCATTTTAATTTTAATTAAAATTTTAAAAGAGTTCGATAATTTAATTTTAGTTTAATGATTAAGTCTTTTAATGTTTTAAATTTGAATTATCATTTTAATTAGGAATTAAACATTAATGAAATGATTAATTTAGGGATTTTTTAAATTAAAGAATAAATCTCTTCCTAATAATATCCCTATTTTAATAATTCCAATTTTATTATTCTTCCAAATTTAATCAATTATTTAATTAAAGTTTAATCATTTTAAATTGCTTAATGGGTTTCTACCCTTCAATTATTAAATTTCAATCATCCAAATCAGATTAGGATCAAATATTTTACTTGTTAATTTTTTTATTAAACCTAAAGTTTTAATTAAGGATTGAAAAAAAATTTAATTACCACTTTACCCTTTAAGCTTAATAATTTCATAACTCACTAAATTGAACTCAAATAAACTTGAAATTTTTATGTGACTTCACTCATATGTCAATAAAGACATGAGAGGAGAAAATGTGATTTTTCTGTATTTAATTTATTTATATAATTATTTTTGGTAGAAAATAGAGATTTCCAAGGAAAATTTAATAACATGACCAAGGGAAGGTTTCTGTCCTTAAGAAAATTAGGGGACATTCCTAATGACCAGGGGACCACTTGGACCAATTTTGGTGATTTTTTGAATTATATTATTTTTATTATAAATATTTTAAGTTCTGGAGTGTTAATTAATTTAAAAATAAAATAAATGTTGAAAAATGAATTTTATGTTTTTCAAAAATCTCTCTGATATCAAGGAAATCAGAGAAGCAAATTTTGCAATTTTCTGATTTTTCTATGATTTATTATAATTATTTTAGTGAAAATGCTAGAAAATACATTTTTTAATTTTAAAATTACCCTAGAGCTTTAAAAATTAATATCTCACCAAATAGGCCTAAGAAAAATATGGGGTTTGTTCCTAAGTGATTAAAATTCAAAATGTGACATTTTGGTGAATTTTATTATTTTTGTGATTTTTATTATTTTTTAATTATTAAAAATATTAAAATAATATTAAAAATCAACTTTTTTAGAAAATTGAAATTTTAATTTTCTTAAATTCCCCTGATATCAGAGAGGCTCCAAAACCAATTTGGTGAATTTTTGAAAGATATTTTGAAAGTTATGAATTTTTAAAGTTTAAAATGACTAAGTGGCTTAATCAACCCAATTAATAGGGCTAACCAAGTCCAATTGACCTCAAATTTTTATGGTGAATTCTTCTGATCCTAAAGGTCAATAGAGAATTGAT
Organism: Papilionanthe hookeriana x Papilionanthe teres; assembly: GCA_022702705.1. Lineage (NCBI taxonomy): Eukaryota > Viridiplantae > Streptophyta > Magnoliopsida > Asparagales > Orchidaceae > Papilionanthe > Papilionanthe hookeriana x Papilionanthe teres. The sequence continues at coordinate 62,686 of JAKZJZ010000191.1, forward strand.
TAAGTCAATTTGATGTATGGTTAGCTCTAATTAATTAGAGACCTATTTTGAGTGTTTAAGCCAATTAGGGTTGTCTAAAATGAACTAACTCAAAACCTATTTCTCCTAGGGTTCTCTGGTCATAAGGAACATCACCAAATTTTTCTAGAATTTATTTCATAACATGCTATTTATTGGAATTAAAATACTCAAAACAGTGACATGAATTTGAAAAATCAATAACTCTTCATAGGGATGGCCTCGACTTTGGAAAATTCGAGGAATGTTTCGAAATTCGGAGGCTTCAAAGCTACTATGGTCTCATGCCATGGTGAATTGTATACATGCATGGAGAATTAAATGTATGCAGAGAGTAAATAAATTATAAAAAATAAAATACTTGATGAAATTAAATGATTTCTTTTCCACATTATTCTCCTACTGTTCCGCTGAGCAAGAGGGTATTTTTATTTTATTTTTCTGATTTTCCTACACAAAGTTATGAATTTTTGAAGTTTAGGGAATTAAATAAATAGAAAATATCCCTAATTTTCTATTTATCCACGCGGCGCCGCGTCATCCTCGGCATCTCCGAACGCACACGCGTCGCGATCCCGTTCGACGCCGCCATCCGAGTCGGCGCTCCCGAGGCCCGCTGTATCGCTCGCGTCTTCGATCCGACGCGATCATGGCCGTCCGTCCGCGCGTGTATTAAATGGACGGCATCCGTTCATCGTCCCCAGTGTCCTCGCACGAGAGCCGTCCACACTAAATCCCTAATATCTCACTCGATACTCGATGGATTTTCATGTTCTTATGCTTCATGGATTCGTCTTGAAGAGACGAACACATCTATACGGTTATCATGCATTGAAATTAAAGCATTTGAAATGGAGAATCTCCGAAGCTCGGGATGAAGAATTAGCTCATACCTTTGCTCGGAGAAGTGTGGCTTCGATGCGAGAGTTGTTGCACCTTCGATTGGATCCTAGCAAGCTCCGGATGAAGTCTCTCGGTGCAGTGAATTGTGCTAGGTTGGACTTCGACCACGGCCGATCACAAAGCTTGGAGGCTGGAGCAAGCTGGGTGGCTTTGGAGATGGGGCTTTTCTTTGGGGGACACCTTCCCTTGGTACGGTGAAGGTGTAGAACCAATCAATTTGGGGATTGGCTCCTTGTGGAGAAGTGTCCTGGTTTTGGGTAGAATTTCGGTTGGGAAATTGAGTTTTATCGGTGGGGATTAGGGCAAATTGACACTGGGGATCAAGCTGCTCTAAGGGTGGAGAAGGGTGCGGAACAATTTTGGCGAGTTTCGGCAGGGGTTTGTGCAACTCTCCCTTCATGGTCGTGAGGGGGTCGGGTTTAAATAGAGGTGGGTGGAGAGGCTCCCGGGGATGGCGAGGGTTGGGATCGAGTTGCTGCGAGTCATGGGAAGAACGGCCATGGTGGCCATTGGGCATGGGGCGGCTCGGCAAGGTAGAAATCCAAAGTTGGCTCACATGTGAGCTCTCGGGTATGGTGTTTTCCGGCGATCCGGGCGGTGGCCGGCGAGGCATGGGTCACCATCTTGACCGGGGAGGTCGGGGTTTGGCAATGGTGAAGTCGATTGGGCTTGGACATGTGTAAAGTGTTTGGATTAAAATGGTATGGGGGAGAGGCCACTTTGGCTTGAAATTGGTCAACCCATTGGTTTGGGTTGGGTTCACCTCCCCATGGCTGGTCTTGGGCTGAGAAGATCGGTTAGGCTAGCTGGTCGAAGGTGGTGATGTCCTTATCCAAGAATATTTGGATTAAATCTTGGTTAAGGGGAAACATGCTTAAGGCTAATGACTTTTAGGAGATGGTTAAAGGACCTCCTCCTTTTGCCATTAATGGCATGGTCACATGCCAAACTTTCATGGCTTCATATGGCTTGTGAATGGCTCATCCTTGGCTCCATTTGGCTTGGGAAAAGCTTGGGTCAATTTCATAAAAGGGATTTAAGAAAATTTTGATATTTTGATGGGAATTTGTATGGGGCTTGATTTGGAATTGTTTAATTGATGACTTTGGAACTTAGGGACAATTTTGATTAAATGGATGATGAGGGGAAGTGCCATGTGGGCTTTGGATGAATTTGGGCTTTTGAATTTGAAGGAAGTGGGCTTTTAGGAAAGTTTAAGGGGAAATGGGCTTTTTGATTTTAGGATGGGCATTTGGGTAAAGATTTTGTGAAGGACCTTGTCAAATAAATGTCATAATTGGTTTAGGGATGTTCTATGAAGGGCTTGGAGTCAATTTGGTGTGATTTGGAGTTGAATTGGTTTGAATTTGGGTTTATTTGGTAAGTGAGCCTATGTAGGTCAAATTGGGCTAACTTGGGCCAATGTTGGGCTAGGGTTGAAATTGATGTAAAATTAATGTTGAGAAATATTTATGGGAGTGTTTCAAAGAGGTTTTGACTTTGGTTGGGCTTTGATTTTGGGGTTTGGGCTCATTTGGGTTAGGTTTGGGTTTAGGTCGAAAATGGGCCTTTTAGCTTTGGGTTGAATTTGAGTGGGGTTTGGATCTAAATTTTGGGCAAATCATGTTAATGTTTTGTTTGTGGGAATGTTAAGGAAGATTTAGAAAAGATTTGGGGTTAATTGGAGTTGAATTGGGTGAGTTTGGGTTAGGTTTGGGTCATGGGTCCAAATTGGGCTTTAAGGCCAAAAGTGAAATTGGATCCCAATGCCAATCAAATTGGGCTTGGATTTGGTCTAGATTGGTGTTGGGGATGTTGAATTGAAGTTTAGAATTGAATTGGACCAGAATTTGGGTCAATTGGGTAGGTTAGGTTTGACATTGGGTTTACTTTGGGTTAAAATGGGTCAAATTTGGGGTTTTGATAAAAGTGGGGTAAATTGACAAAATTGGCCCATGGTGTAGTTGAACAACATGAAATTGGGAATATTTTGGATTTTCTGGAATTTTCTGGGAATTTTCTGAATTTTTGGATTTTTTGGCTAAGAGGGGTATTTTGGGTATTTGGAGGGTATTGGGAGGTATTTTTGGAATTTTTGGTATTTTTGGTTATGGATGATCAGTTTGAGTGATGTGGAAATGTTTGGGAATGATTTTGGAGAATTTTGGGTGATTTGGAAATTTTTGAGAAATTTGGGCATATTCGGGGCTTTGGGTAGGTTGGCGGGTGTAGGGTCCGGGGGTCAAAAATTAAAAATTTGGAAAATGGAAGATTAGGTGAATGTAAGTGGAATAAAATCATTTTGGTTGAGCCATGAAGCCATATCAAGCCCACATGAGCCATGAAGGGACTCATTTGAGGCATTCATCTATGTTGTTCCTAACCCTCTTGCGCGAGGGCTTAGGGGTTAAGGACCATCCATGTGAATCACCTACATGAGTCGGGAGGTCAAGTCGGGTATGGGTGTGTTTTTTTTAGGAGGTGTGTGAAAGTGTAGTGTGTAGGTGTAGTGTATAAGTGTAGTGTGTGTGTAAGTCGGCCCCTCACTGAGACCGGGCCGCCCGGGGCGGTCCTAAGGCCGAAAGAGTCCTATAGGAACTCATCCTTTAAACTTCCACACTTGATTTCAACCCTCCAGGTGATTAGGGGTCTACGGTCGAGTTTGTGGAGTTTGCGGGGAGTTAAGAAGTGGTTTGAAATTCTAGGTGGTGGGTCCCAATTCTAATCCTCTAAGATAGTCAAAGGAAAAGCCTAAGGCTAGATCCTAAGTACTAAAGAGAAGAAGAGAAGACCTCATCAAAAATGAGGTCAACATAGGCGTGTGGGTTCGATCGCCCACACGGGGTGCGTGCGCCAGCGTGAGTTGGCGTGTCGACGTGCCTATGTGATGGATCGTTGATTTACCTAGAGTGAGCTATAGGTTAGGAATCTTGTGCGTTGACGATTCCTATTCGTAGCCGAGCGATTTCCTGTTGTAAGCTTTAGGCTTTAGTCCTGTTGGGTTGGAATCACAATTTTCCACGGTTTTGGCGCTCCTAATCTCCCTTGGAGGGATTAGTTGAGTTCGATCTTAGAGGACGGGAAAAGCTTTGTAGCTAGTCGAGTCCTATAAGATCGGGGTGTTCGTAGAGCGGAAAAAGCTTTGTAGCTAGTCCGCCCTACGAACGGTGGAGAGTTTCCCTACGAGAAATCGGAGAGGAAACCCTCACATAGCCACGCCAAAGCTGGAGGCGGCGATGCGCGCGATCCGAGTGTGTCAACCCTAGGTACCTATGTGAGGTCGTTAGGACGAGTTCGACGTGTCATCAACCGTTTGGGTTTCATCGCATGTGCATGGATCATCTTGTTGCATTTTTCTTGTGACCACTTATTGCATTATATTGCATGTTTGTATGTTTGTGCATGTTGGTCAGTTTGCATGTTGCACCATATTCTGTGTTTGCATTTCCATTTGCACCGCACTTTTATGATTCTCCCTGGTGAGATTTATTCCACTTTCGGGTCACTGCCTCCCCTGCCACTACGACATGCCCGCTCTTTCTGAGTCATTGCCTTCACGGTATACTCACCCTCACCACTTTGGTGCATCCTCTTTGCATGTAGCATCTTTGCATTTTGCATGATGTGTGTGCTTGCCCTTTTGGGCGCCCGTTGTGATTGTTCCGTACTTCAGTCAAACAATCACAATGTGGGCTTCTTGCAT